>VMDO01033981.1:0-17406 GCA_007922755.1 Pedetes capensis | reverse complement strand
TTCATAGACAAGGAAACTCAGGTTGGGGGAGGCTTGGAAGTGGCACAACTGGGACTTGAATCCAGGCAGAGCCGTCTCCAAAAGCTTCCATAGCCACTTTTCAGAGTCAGAGCCTGGTCTTAAATGTAATAGGATCGCGTGTGTGTGTGTGTGTGTGTGTGTGTGTGTGTGTGTGTGTGTGTGTGTGTGTGTTACTGGGCAGTTGAACCTGGGGTCTCACGCATGCTTTTTGCAAGCACTCAATCACTGAGCCACACCACAGCTTGGTTTTTTGCTTTGTATTTTGAGACAAGGTCTCACTAAATTGCCCAGGCTGCCTGTGACCTCGAACTTGCAATCCTCCTGCCTCGCCCCCGGAGTCACTGGGATTAAGGGTGTGCACCACCGCGCCCCACCAAGAAGATATTTTGCAATGACCCTTAGTCTGGGGGCCAGCCAGACTTAGAGCTAAGTCCCAGCTCTGCCACTGACATGCTGTGTGACCTTAGACCAGCGTCTCCAATTCTTTGATGTGCAGAGAGACCTCTTCTATTGACAGAAAGTGATGGATTCAGCCTTCCCTATGTGCTGGGCATTGTTTCACACCCTTTATACACAACAGCCCTGGCAGAGATTTTAAGGAGAGGTAGTTAATTTGTAAGTCAGCAGAGAGTTAATTTGAAGCAGAGAGAGACTGAACAACTTGCCCAGGGTCACACAGCTAGGAAGTGATGGAGGTGGGATTCGAACCCAGGCAGTGTGGCTCGGGAAGCAGTTCTTGGGTACGTGGGTACCTTGGTTAGCTGTGAAACTTTGGCAATCACTTGGCCTCTGTGTGCCTCAGTGTCCTCCACTGTAACATGGGGATCTTAATAACACCTACCTCACAAGGCTGCAGTGGGGCTTCATGTTGAATAGACGTGAAATGCTGCATCACGTAGTTCTAGGTGCCACAAAAGCATTAGCTATTAGTATTACTAAAGAGAGATGAAGTTGATTGTTATTACTATTATTATTGATTAGTACTAGCCCCTACCAAAAAGCACCAGAAAGGATGCGGACCCTTTTATAAGCAACCTCTTCTTCCTAGCAAAGGGGAGAGAGGAGCACCCATTTCACAGAGGGGGAAACTGAGACCCAGGGAGGAAGACGTTTGTTCAAGTTCACAGGACAAGGGAAGAGGCAGAGCCAAGTCCATCCGGATGGCTCCTCATCTCTTGGCAGAAAAGTAGCAGCTGCATTCATAAAGTTTTGTTCCGCAGACCCCGGATCCCAACAATGACAAGCACCTCAGTCACCTAGGTGGGGTCACTTGTCACCCTGCAGAGGCTCAGAGAGACAGAAAGTGGATGACTTCTTGTGAGGTCATTCAGCCTGGCTCCTGCTTCCCCATCTCCTAGCCTCAGAATCCCAGCCCAACTTCTGATTTGCTGTGTGATCCTGATTAACCATCTTGACCTCTCTGAGGTTCCAAGGTACCCTTTTTTATAATAAAGGAAAAGGTGAAACGGTAGGCAACACATCAAGTTTGGAATTGGACGGGGTGAAATTTTAATCCTGCCCCTGCCACCTTCTTGCTGTGTGACCCCAAACAACCTGATCTCCCTCTCTGAACTTCAACTTCTGAAAACCCAGACCTCCTGGGGTGAGTGGCAGGCAGAGTGATACTCTTATTGTGTCTTGGGAGCAGGAGCTCCCAGCAGCGTGGGAGAGTTTCAGGGAGGAACCCCAACTGGCCAGACCAGACGAGCTAGCGAGCTAGCGTCTTGGGAGGGTGGGACCCAGGGTGCGGAGTCTCCTCTTGCTCAGGCTTGCCTGGATTCTGGGCTGCTGACCTGCACCTGGCCTTGGACCAGAGAACAGAGGGCGAAGGTTTTTGGGGTGTGTGTGTGTGTGTGTGTGTGTGTGTGTGTGTGTGTGTGTGTGTCTGTGTCTGTGTGTGTCTGTGTGTGTCTATGCACACAAGCTTCCATTTGCAGTGCTGAGGATGGAACCAAGGGCTTCCCGCCCACTAGGAACACGCTGTATCCCATCTGCACCCCTAGCCCCAGAGGTAGGTTTGAATGTTCCGCCTCCACACAGCTGCTACCTGCTCAGTGGCTCTTCCAGCTCCCTCTGCAGATCTCACTGCAGCGATTCTAGAAGGTGGTTCTCGAACAGATAAACAGAAGGGTCAGCAGAGGCAGCCCCCAGTACTGGAGGTCAAACGCAGGTCTCAGACAAGCATGGGGCCATTGCCACAATGGGTTTCCTGTCCCCTGAGGCAGGGCGGGCTCTGAGCCTCAGCTCCACCCCCTTTGGGACACACTGTCTGGGACACACCTGGGAAGGGTTGGGCAGGGACAGCTGCACGATGTGTGGAGTCCAGCACAAAACGAAAATGTGTGGATGTGGGTCAAAAAACAGTGAAGGGTGTCATTTAAGCCACTAAGAGGTGAAAGCTGTTTTCCTTTCTTCCATCTTGATCTCTCTCTTAACCCTTCATCGTGTTTCTGCCAGGTTCCCTTGGACACAGGGCTACCCCTGGGGCCAGCACAGACTCTCATGGGCTCCCCTTCCCCTCCCCCCACCCCGCTGCCTACCACCATCCTTTACCCAAGATACCATGAGGCACTAATGCCCGCTCCAATCTTTCTGTGGCTGCACCCAGGCCCCTGCCAGGGGTGAAAGATGGCAGCGGTCACAGGAAAGGAAGACAGAGTCTGTCCCAGGGAGGTGGGAGGCAGCAAGAAATGGGACCCAATCTGCACCCTCCCATCACACTCCATTGCCCATGATACTTGTTATTGTTGTTAGGTGCCGTCAAGTCGGTATCAGACTCATAGAGACCCTCATAGGGTTTTCAATGGCTGACTGTTTCGGGATTGCCTTGGGAGTGGATTGCCAGGTCCTTCTCCCATTTTTGCGGTGCTGGGAATTGAACTCAGGACCTCAGAGACTGTAGTGCAGCACTCTATCAACTGAGCTAAATCCCAGCCCCCAGGATACTTATAAAACACAAATCCAAAGGTAAAATTATTAATAATTTCCAGGTGGGGACCACAGAGCACTCAACCTAAGGGCAGGGCTCTTCTGAGCATGGGCACCTGGGGCAGCCCAGGACAGGTATCTGACTCCACCTGGTACCCAGGAGAGCTTCCTGTAGGAAGGAACACCCTAAATGAGACCTAAGGGATGAAGGGAAGTTAGCCTAAGAGCTCCAGGTCAGCCTTGCTCACAATCGTCCTCCATCCTCAGCACCATGTTCTCACCACCACGTTCAGCCATCAGACTTTTCCTCAACAGCTATTTTGCACTCAAAGCCCTTCATTGTAGCCTACAGCCATACCTCCCTGGTGTCTGAGCTCATCAGATCTCGGAAGCTAAGCAGGGTTGGGCCTGGTTAGTACTTGGATGGGAGAGACTGCCTGGGAATACTGGGTGCTGTAGGCTTGGGAAAAGGACCCAGCAGCCCACTCCGGAAACAACCAGCCATTGAAAACCCTATGAATAGCAGAGAAGCATTGACAATAGTGCCAGGCTTGGCACAGTGTCTCATCTCTTGTACATAGGGCTGCTATGAGTTGAACCCACCTCAATGGCACCTAACCACAAGCCCTTCATTGCATGCCAAGTCAGTAGTGATGAATACGGCCCCAGTCCCTGCTTCCTAGAGCTCCCAGTGCAGAGGCCCCTCACCCACAGGAATGGCCCAGGGCAGTCAAGGCAGTGATGGGAGCTTAGGCTAGAATGATTGAGCTGTGATGGGAAGGCACCTGTAGAGTGTTCCCAGCTGGAATGGGAAGCCCAGGGAAAGCATGTGACTCAGTCAGGACAACCAGGGAGGACTTCCTGGAGAAAGAAACATAGTACAGGGGTTATGACCTAAATGAGGAACAGGAGATGGGAGGGGTATGAAGAGGTGCCTGACCCACAGGTGGACCCTCCCCCCAATTATTTTTTTCCACTGTCATAGAATGAGACTTGCCCTGTGGTGATGGGAACAGCCCTGGCTCTGTCCTCCTGGCGCTCCCAGTCCATAAGGGACACAGATCCATCACTAGTGACAAGCCAGGGCGCTCAGGGATAGCATGGGAGCGCTCCAAAGGAGGCACCTGGCCCTGGAGACAGTGAAGGCTTCCAAGAAGGAAGGGAAAGACGAACTTGGACCTGAAGAATCAGGAGCTAGCTGATTGAGGGAAGGGAAGAACAGAAGGGAAAGTACGTGCAAAGTCCGTGCAAAGTCCGGGGGGTGGGGGGGAAGGAGCCCGGGAATTTCCAGAAATTGCCAATAGCTCAGTCAAGCTAAAAGGAGTAGAAGCAAACAAACCTATAAACCCCCAAAAACAAAATTGCAAAAGACCAAGGACGCATGTCTCCCCAGCCCCTTCTCCCAGCCATGAGCTTAGGGTTGAAGGTCTCCATTGCAAGAGAAATGGGCGCGGGACGCTTTAACCTCAGAGGTACCCATAGCTCGGATGTCCTGCCTGAGGGGCTGAGGGACCTCGCACTCCCGGGCTGGAAACCACATTTGCAACCACCTTTTCCCGCCAAGTTTAATTCGGTATCCAGGAGCACCAATAAATAGTTCCTTCGGCCTTCTCAATCTTCTTCCTGCCCCAGGCAGGGACCCGAAGATTGGCAATCCCAGAACGCCACGGCTCAGGCCAGCTGAGCTGCAGCTGCTGCAGATTCCCCGCGGAATCCCAAAGGGGCGGGGCCACACTTTCCCGGCAGTGGGCGGGTCCCCGAGGCAGTGGGCGGGGCCTGGAAGGCCCTGGGGGTCGGGACTGATCAGGGGGCGTGGTTCTCATCCGCAGCAGTCACAATGACGTCCATCCAAATGCGCATGGCTTCGGGGCTGGGGGCCACCATGCAGAAAAGGCGTTCGTAGGTTTTGACGCAGAACGTCAGGCGGGGGTTGGGGCTCTGGAATAAAGTGTGGGGCGGAGGTGGTTAGAAATATCAGCATTTGAATTCCACCCATTTCCCCCTAGTTCTAGGCCCTGGTTTGTAACTGGGCAAAGCACCTACGGGCCACCCCCTTATATCCATTGTGTTTTTAACCCTGAAGCAACCGGCTGAAGAGTGCCCATTTTGCAGATGAGAAAACTAAGGCTGGAGAAGAGAGGTCACTGTCCTGATGTCACACAGCTAGGATTCCAGTTTAAGCTTTGAAAAGCCATGGTTGGCTCAATTGCCAACATTTAATTTTCTGGAACTGTTTAGTTTTTTGAGACAGGGTTCTACTGTACCCCAGGTTGGCCTCGAACTTTCGATCCTTCTGCCTCTGCCTGCTAAGTGCTGGGATTACAGGTGGGCACCACCACACACGGCCAGCATTGTACTTCTATATGAGCAAAAACCAAGTCATGAGCATCTATTGTAGATGTTCCCAGGCTGCCTCAGCTTTTCTGCCTTCTTCCTTCATTTATTCCCAGTATGGCTTCAAGAGTTTTCTGAGGGGCAGAAGCGGGGAACAGAATTGTTTGTAGTTTTGGTGCTAAGGATTAAACCCAGAGCCTCACGTGCAGCTAGCACATACTCCAGGATGAGTTCCTAATTTTTTTTTTTTTTTTTTTTTTTTTTTGAGACAGAGTCTTGCTAAGTTACACAGATTACCTCTGGCCTCAACTCACGATCCTCCTGCCTCAGCCCCCCAGGTCTGTGATTACAGGCCTACACTACCACACCCAACTCTGAATTTGCCAAATACTTGCATGAAAATTTTAGTCCAAGAAAATTAACAGTGGCTGAGAGCCAGAATCTGAGCTCTTGATTTGTGGCCCCTGCAGTGCTGTGAGCTGTCGGCCCCCTGTGCTGGGCAGTGAGTACCCTGATAATAGTGGCTGTGGGTGGATTTCCCTGGGGTGAGCTAGAGAGGGGATAAGACTTGAGTGTAGGGGCTCCGCAGGTGGACAGGTGGGGGCTTCACAGGGCTTCACCTTGAAGGCACAGCGTAAGTGGTCATAGTAGACTTCCTCAATGGCCTGGAAGTAGATGACACCTTTGAGCTTGGTCTCTTCCTTGTCTGGTGAAGGGAAAGGATAAACAGAGCCAGTGAGAGGCAGAGAGGGAAGTGTGTGTGTGTGTGTGTGTGTGTGTGTGTGTGTGTGTGTGTGTGTGTGCGTGTGTGTGTGCGCGTGTGCGCGCGCACGCGTGTGTGTGTTGGGCCAGGTCATTGGCCCCAAGTCCTGAGGCTGGACTGAGGGTCCCTGGAGCACCATGGCTCAATGATTTCCATGCTCCGTGGGACAATGGGTGCACAGACCCCACAAGACCGAGGATGGGTCCAGGAGCTGCAATCCGAGGTCACCGAGAAGGGAAGGAACTTAAGGAGAGTTTGGGGACCCCAATTTCTGTCCCCAGCTCCTGGTGTTGGGGGTCAAGGAAGGCACTGACAGCACAGGTTCAGACTCCAGGGCATCTTAGGAAAATGGGGTCTGGATCCAGAACCGGGGTGATCCAGCTGTGTGTTACAGGGGTGAGCTGCAGTTTGGGATTCTGGGTGGCTTAAGGAAGAAGGGGCTGGGGATCTGGGCGCTGGGCAAGAGGGGCTTGGAGCCCAGATCCTGGGAGGAGGAAAAAGAGGGAACTGGGGACCCCAACTCCTGGATGCAGGGGTGGGGGTACAGCAGCTGGGTCCTGAGGGAGGAGGGGCTCAGGGGCTCAGGCCTCCAGCACCCGGGCTTACCGGCGTAGTAAGCCAGGCGGCGCGCCTGGCGGTCAAAGCAGAACCAGCGCTTCCTCCAGGTCTTGATGCGCCCGCCCATCTTCACCAGGGAGCCCCGGCAGCAGGCAGCGGACACCCGCACGTGCGGGCAGCCTTCAGGGTTGTGGCCCCAGCGTTCCAGGTGCTGCCGGAGATCCAGGACCTGGAGGCTGGGAGTGGGTGCTGGCGGGGTGGGCGGGGCCTGCGGAACACAGAGGAGGCGCTGCTGAAGCGCACCCTGGAGGGGCTCCAGCCTGGGCGAGCCGCGCCCAGCTGTCACCTTTCTCTGTATTGACAGTGATGATCATAAAAATGAGCCCAATTGGTACTTTTTTTTCTTTCTTCTTTTATTTTTTTGCAGTCCTGGGATGTTGAACCCAGGGCCTCACGCTTGCTCTGCAAGTGCTCTACCACTGAGTTGCACCTCTAGTCCTTTATTTTATTTTGTGTCTCTAGTCTTTCTTTTATATTTTATTTTATTTTTTGAGTCATGGTCTCACTAAATCACGCAGGCAGCCTCTGGCCTCAAACTTGTGATCTTCCTGGCTCTGCATCTCAAGTCGCTGGGATTACAGGCAAGGGCCACCGTGCCTGGCTTCCCAATCACTATACTCTTTGACTGCGATAACTCTACCCAGGGCTTGTGAGCCCTTGGGACAGCGATCCTAGGAGCCCCATTTTATAGATGACCTAATTGAGGTATGGAGACAGGAAGTATTCCACCGGAAGTCACGTCACACCAAGCTTCTAAGTGGCAGCTCTGGGAGGTGAACCCGGGAATTCTGACCCTGGAGCACACCTTGAAATACCAGAGGTACATCAGTAGAAGAGCCCCAATGTCAGGCTCCCCAAAGTGAGGTCCTCAGCACTGCCTCTGTAAAACTGGGACCAAAGAGTAAGTGATGAATAAATAAGAGCATTGTTTAGGCTGTTGTTCTCATTCTTATTACGGTAAAGTTAGAGATTAATTACCACTTTCTAGGATAATTTCTGCCCCCCAAGCTCAGGGTAAGTCCATTTATCCCTGTCTTAGAGATGTAGAAACCAAGACTCAGAGAACTCAAGTCACTAGGCCCAAATCACACAGCTAGAGCTTACCTAGCCAGGACTCATCAGGCAGAGTGATCATCTAAAGGGGTCATAAAGAGATGACTTAAGGCAATGAAAGTGCTACTTTTCCTGAAAGCGTCAAGGATGGGCTAGCATGACTACATCTAGTCTTCCCAAATAATTCAGGCAAGGATGGTATGATTGCCAAGATCAGAATGAGGCTCAGGACAGTATGTCTCAGACCTCTCTGTGCAAACAGACCTCATCCCATGGATTTCTGTAGCCCCTAATTGGTATCATTAACTTAATTAACAGGTATATGTTTGAGGGGTGATCCAAGACCCCAAAACAAAGAAACATTTATACTTGATGTGGTAGTACATGCCCATAATCCTAGTACTCTGGAGGCTAAGGCAGGAGGATGGTCAGTTCAAGGCTACCCTGGGCTACATAGCAATTATTTAAGATATTATTATTATTTAAGATATTTGTTTTTAAGGTTTAATTCTATTATATGAACTAAAACACCTTTCAAGAGTTACTAACAAGCCAGGCACAGTAGTGCATCCCTGTAATTCCAGTGACTTGGGAGGCAGAGGTGGGAAGATTGAGAGTTCAAGGCCAGAGGCAGCCTATGTAACTTAGTGAGACCCTGACTCAAAATAAAAAATAAAAAGTGGGTTGGGGGTACAGCGCCCTGGTAGAGCACTTGCAAAGTATTTGCAGGGCCCTGAGTTCAATCTCTAAGTATTGCTTTAAAAAAAATGTTACTCACTTAACATTTATTCATGTAAAAATAATCACCAAAAAACCCGAAATTTAGCCAGGTGCAGTGGCACATGCCTGTAATCCCAGCGGCTCGGAGGCAGAGGAAGGTGGATCACAAGTTCGAGACCACAGGCAGTCTGTGTAACTTAGCGAGACCCTGTCTCAAAAAGTAAAAAAAATGGGCTGAGGGTTCAGCTCAGTGGTCCAGCACTTGCAAAGCATGCAAGTGCGAGGACCTGGGTTCAAACTCCAGTACCACAGGAAAAAAAAAAAAAAAAAAAAAAAAAAAAAACCTGAAATTTTTCTTAAGGCACTTAACAAAATTCTAGTGCTTTCCCAGGTTTCAAAAACTATAATAAAATAAAAATAAAAATAAAAATTCTCATTATCTAATATAGAGATTCTAAAAATTACAAAGTTAACAATTTTCATGAGATCATTCATAAAATATGGAAAATGCCATGCACCTGTAATTGGTATTAGGGGGTCATATGTGACCCCACCAGGCACTCTCCTGGGCTTAGGCAGGTGCCACAGCATTGTACCTGTAGCACCTGCCCAAAGTCAGGACATGCTGAGATTACACAGAACAACATATATGTGTGACACTTAGGACTTTTTTAAAAATAGCAAAACTGAAGTTCCAGCGTCTTTGTTGACCCCATGATAGCAGTTACAGGGGAAAATGCAAAGTCGAGACTGGGTGCATCGGCACACGCCTGTAATCCCAGCAACTCAGTCCGAAGCACAGGGATAGAGTTCCAGGCCAGAGGTAGCCTGTGCAACTTAGTGAGACCCTGTCTCAAAATAAAAAATAAAAATAAAAAGGGGGCTAGGGTGCAACTCAGTGGTAGAGTGCTTGCAAAGCGTGCACGAGACCATGGGTTTGGTCCCAAGTACTGCAAAAAAACAAAACAAAACCAAAAAAGTAAACCCTAATGGGGTCATTCCAGAGAAAGGAGCTGATGTGGAGGTGAGGCTGTGCACGCCAGACAAGCTTTCCCAGGGCTGTCGATCCACCAACCAAGCTTTGAGTATAGGGAGCAGAGGAAGCCAAAGCAGAGCCAGAACAAGAAGAGCTGAAAAAGAGACTTGAAATAATAGTTGGAGCCAAGGGACAGGAGGAAGGGAGAAGAGGTGGTAGGTAGAGGACCTGCAACCCAGGAGGGGAAGTCTAGGTTTAAAGAGCACCCCCTAGGACTAGAATCTTCGATGGGTCATCTCACCACACCCATGCAGTAACGACTAATGACGACCACGCGTTGGAAGCCCCCACTGTATGCCAGGCTCCGTACCACGTGATCACAGTAATCACTCCGTTTCCTCTGCAAAACAACCCATTAACGTCCCCATTTGACAGATGAAGAAACTGAGGCTTCCAGAGAGGAAATGGCTCCCCCAGGTCAGCCAGATAGGATGAGGCAGAGCCCAGCACCAAGCCAGGTGCGTAGAGGTGAGTAAGCTAGGGACTCTGGACTCCACTACCCCACGCTGGGTCACCATCATGCAACCCCTGCCCCTCTGGGACCCTCAGTTTCCTGCGCTGAAACACAGGCTATCCCAGACCCCTCTGCCCAGGGATGTTTCCAGAATGGGCTAGCTCCACCCCAGCCATGCCACCTCTAGGCATGCATGTGCTCACGCACACAAAAGACAGCCTGGGGGAAACGTAGGGGCACAATGTCTGCACTGGGGTACTGTTTAATAATCAATGATGTTGCAGAGCAGGGAAAAACTGCTTTATTTTTAATGAGGTTGAGCTTATGCCTAACAACCCAGAAGGTTCCGCCACCCTTCCTGCTTTATTTTGTTCCCATCTCTTCCCAGCAACTGATGTGCTATTTATTTTAGTTGCATATGTTACTTTTTTCTACCACTACACATCAGTTTCCTGGAGGTATTTTTTAATTATTATTTTTGGTGGTATTAGGGGGTTGAACCCAGAGCCTTGTGCATACTTGGCAAGCGCTTTACAACCGAGCTGCACCCTCAACTCTGTTTTTATTTTTTATCTTGAGACAGGGTCTAAGTTAAGCAGGTTGCCTCTGGCCTCAAACTCGTGATCCTCCTGCCTCTGCCTCCCAAGACGCTGGATGACAGGCATGCACCACCACACTTAGTTTGAAGGTGGGGGTTTTTATTTTGGTTACTGCTGTAACCCAAGGCCTAGCACACAGTAGGCACTCAGTAACTACAGGCTTAAATGAATAAGGGAAGGACAAACAGTTGAGAAAACAAAAAGCAGAAGCCAGGCGTGGTGATGCACGCCTGTCATCCCAGAGACTCAGGAGGCGGAGGCAAGAGGATCACAAGTTTGAGACCAGAGGTAGTCTGTATAATTTAGCAAGACCTGTCTGAAAATTTTTAAACAGCTAAAAAATGGGCTGGGGGTACAGCTCAGGGGTACAGTACTTGCAAATCATGCAAGCATGAGGCCCTGGGTTCAACCCCCAGTATAGCAGAAAAGAAAAAAAGCAAGTTGGGAGTGATGTGCTTGTTTATGGAACAAATAAATTCAGAAACTATGGTTAGTTAGTGTATACATGTGGGAAAGTATGGAGAAGATTCAAAGACTTCTCAACAATAAAAATTACCTGTACAGAGGTGCGGTCAGAGACAGAGAAAGTGACCTTACTTTGTCACTACCGAATTGTTCCTTCTTTTTCTTTTCTTTTCTTTTCTTTTCTTGTACTGGGGATCAAACCTAGTGTGCCTTGAGCAAGCTAGGCAAGTGCTCTTCCACTGAGCTACACCTCCAGCACTGCGTAATTCTTTATAACAAAAATATATTTATGCTATTAGCATATGTGAAAAATAGAACTTTAATAAGGAAGATCTCAGCTAAATCCAGAATGCCAAAAAATCTACAGGATAAATGCCTTGATTCTTTCCACAAATAAATGGCATTTTTAAAAAAAGGTACGGGAGGGGGACTCCGAAAAATTCAAAGAGATTTCAAAGACATTTTAATCAAATACATAATGCATGCTTGCATCTAAATGCAAATAAACCAACTATAAAAAGACATTTGAGATAAGCAGGGGAATATGAATGTGAACTAAATATTACCATGTTGCAGAATTATTAATAATCTCATAAAGTGTGACAATGGAATATTTTTTGTGATGTTACAAAACTTTATCTATGGGAGATGCATCAGGAAGTATAGATAAAAAGATCCACTGTCTGGAATTTTGCTTTAAAATAGTCCAGTGTGAGGTGGGCACAGTGGCACACGCTTGTAATCCCAGCGACCTGGGAGGCAGAGGCAGGAGGATCGCAAGTTCGAGGCCACAGGCAGACGGTGCAGCTTGGCAAGACCCTGACTCAAAATAAAAAATCAGAAATGGAGCTGGGTGCGATGGCACATTCCTGCCATCCCAGGGACTCGGGAGGTGGAGGCAAGAGGATCGCAGGTTCAAGGCCAGAGACAGCCTGCGTAACTTCATGAGCCCCTGTCTCAAGATAAAAAATAAAAACTGGGCTGAGGAACAGCCCAGGAGAAGAGCACTTGCAAAGTATATGGGAGGCCCTGGGCCCAACCCCTAAATACTGCACACAAAATAATAATCATCAAATAAAATATTCCAGGGCTGGGATTTAGCTCAGTTGGTAGAGCACTGCTCTGCAGTCTCTGAGGTCCCAAGTTCGATTCCCAGCACCACAAAAATGGGAGAAGGACGTGGCAACCCACTCCCAAGACAATCCTGAAACAATCTGCCATGGAAAACCCTATGAGGATCGCTATGAGTCGGACACAACTCAACAGCACCTAACAAGAACAAAAACAAAATATTCCAGGGTAAGGTGGGACGTAGGGAATAATGGAATTAGTAAAAGGGGGCAAATAAAACGAGACTCCACATTAATACTTGGGAGAACTCCCTGGTGGGTATATGTTGCTGTTGTTGTTAGGTGCTGTTGAGTGGGGTCTGACTCATAGCGAGCCTCACAGGATTTTTAATCACTGATTGTTTGGGGAGTGGGCTGCCAAGCCCTTCTCCCATTTTTGCAGTTCTGGGGGTCAAACCTGGGTCCTCAGAGCATGCAGAGCAGGCCTTCTACCAACTCAGCTAAACCCCAGCCCAGTCAGTATATGGGGGCACATTAATTAATTCTCTCTGCCTTTGTATATACTTGAATGTTTACTATAATAGAACAGTTTTTAAAGAATTTTTAAAACCACAGCATGTACTTGCCCTTATTCTGTAGTAACTGCTGACATTGTACCCAGCATTCAGAAAGGGACACTGAGGTATAAAGAAGTGGGGCTGGGGGTGCAGCTCAGTGGTAGAACTTGTGATCGGCACACACGAGGGCTTGGATTCAATCCCCAGTGGCAAACAAAACAAACAACAACAGAGACCTATGGCAGGTCACCAAGGACAGGCCGTGGACACAAACTGAGACAGAAGCAGAAATGGGATCCTTTTTGGTTCCCCTTCCCTCGCTAAGCCTATTCTGCTGGGGTAGGGGACAGGGAAGAGGGAGATATAAGAGGGGCAAAGGCCAGAGGTAGGGAACCGAGCAGGGAGAGGGCAGGGCAGGACTAACCATGATGGCAGGAACGGTGGGGCCTGGGGACCCTTCGGTGCTCCTTCTCGTCCCTTCCTGTGGACTCAGGACAAAGAATCCATGAGGAGGCCAGTCAGAGGATGGGGAAGAGGGTGGGTCCCAGGGTCTGAGGGAGGAGGCTGGACCTGGAGCCCTGGGTCTGAGGGAGGAGGCTGGACCTGGAGCCCTGGGTCTGAGGGAGGAGGCTGGACCTGGAGCCCTGGGTCTGAGGGAGGAGGCTGGACATGGACCCCTGGCTCTGAGGGGGAACCTCGGCCTGCATTCCTCAGTCGGGGAGAAGGGCTGGGTATGGGCCTCCTGTCCCTCAGGAGGACCTGGGGTCTCACCCTGGCCTCGAGCAGCCGCTCCCTCTCTGCCATAGCCTGCCGCAGGAGCCGCTCCATGTGGGCAATGTCGGGGTGGAGGGCCCTGCAGCTGGGAGGAGGCGACAGAGGCAGCTGAGTTACCACGGCTCTGCTGCCTCCTCCCCTCCCCCTACTTCCTCACATCTCACCTGTTCTCAGGGCCACAGTTCAGCAGCTGATAGAGGGGGTGTCTCCCAGAGGCCCCTACTGCTGGGGCAACAGCTGAGGCTTCCAGGGGTCCTAGGAGGAAGGTTCGAGGTGAGGAGGCCAGGAAGCTTCCAACCCCCTACTTCTGTCCCCCAGGCATCTGTGTGGTCCCTCCATCCTCAGCCACAGTACACATGGAAACTGAGGCAGGAGGGTGCAAGGGGTCCTCACCTGTACAATGGAGGGACAGAGGTCGGGGGGACCCCTTAGTGCTCGCCCTCTCTCCCCTTCTCCGGGGCAGGCTTCCAGTCCTCTGGAGGTCAAAGGAGCCCTGAAAACACACAAGGACTGTTAGGGTTTTCTTCTGAAAGGTCCCCTGAAGGCTCACGGGTTGACGTCTTGGTTACCCACTGGTGGGGTTTTGGGTAGTGATTGGCTCTTGAAGGCTCTCACCTCACCAGCAGATTAATCCATTGATGGATTCAGTATTAGCATTATTGAGCCATGGCAGAAAGGAGGAAGTGGGTCCCAGGGGGTCTGCCCTGGAAGGGTCTATCATGTCCCCGGCCCATTCTCTTGCTCTCTGCTCCCTGGCTGCCATAAGGGAGCGCCCTTCCTCTGCCACGTCCTTCCGCCATGATGCTCTGCCTTGCCACAGGCCCAGAATCAATGGAGCCAAGGGGCGCCTGACTAAACCCTCTGAAGGCACAAGCCAAATCAGTCTTTCATCCTTTAAGTTGTTTAGGTCAGGTATTTGGTCACAGAGCTGGAAAATGACAAACACCAGACCTGTGCACTCAGGAAAGGGTGTTACGTCTCAAAGGGGAGTCAGTATTGTCAGGGACAACCACCACCTAATTGTCACAGCCCAGAAATCCTACTTGCAGTCCAGAGGCCCAGCAGGGACTACTGAGCAAGAGATTCTGTCCCAATCATCATCATCATCATCATCATCATCATCATCATCATCATCATCATCCTATTGTCAACATGAAGAGTGCAGCCATGGCACTATGACATCCGATCCTATCAGATCTTAGAAGCTAAGCAGGGTTGGGCCTGGTTAGTACTTGGATGGGAGACCACCCAGGAACACCAGGTGCTGTAGGCTTGGGAGAAGGACCTGGCAACCCACTCCCAAAGAACAATCCACCATTGGAAACCCTATGAACAGCAGAGAAGCACTGACAATAGTGTTTCCTCTGTTGTACATAGGGTCACTATGAGTTGGACACTGACTCGAAGTCACCTAACAACAATTGTCAACATGATGCTGAGTGAAGAAAGCCTGCTCCAAGGCTTCACATCCTGTCTGACCCCATTTATATGAAGTATCTAAATTAGGTAAATTAAGAGAGACAAAGTAGAATGGAGGTGGCTGGGGCCAGGAGAGATGTGAGAATTAAGTGATGATGAATGGTGCAGGGTTTCTTTTTTGGGTTAATAAAAATGTTCTAAAACTGATTGTGGTGATGATTGTTCAAATCTGTGATATTCTAAAGTACTACAATTAGGGCTGGGGGTGTACCTCAATGGGACAGTGCTTGCCTAGCATGTGGGGGACCCTGGGTTCCATTGCCAGTACCACAAAAAATAAAACATACAGAATTATACACTTAAAAATGAATGAATTTTATGATACATGGATTATATCTCAATAGAGTCAGGCTGGGGCTGTACCTCAGGTGTAGAGTACTTGCCTAGCACCTCCACCACCGTGAAAAAAAAAAAAAGAGAGAGAGAAAGAAAAAAATGAAACAAAGGAATAAAGGAAAGCCACGTGCTGTGACCCACACCTGTTATCCCAGTGACTCGGGAGGCTGAGGAAAGAGGATTGTGAGTTTGAGACTGAGGCAGCCTGTGTAACTTAGCGAGACCTTGTCTCATTTATTTATTTAGTTAGTTAGTTATTTTTTTGAGACAGGGTCTCCCTGTGTGGCTGAGGCTGGCCTGGAATTTATTATACACTAGGCTGACTTCAAACTCAGGTTGATCCTCCTACCTCAGTCTCCTGAGTGTGTGCATTACCACACCTGGCTAATTTGAAAAAAAAATTTATAAGGGGGTTAGAGGTGCAGCTTGGTGATAGAGTGCTTGCCTAGCATGCAAGTGGCCCTGAATTCAACTCCCTGGTATTGTAAATACCAACAATAATATTAATTAACTATTAAAATTAAATTAATAACTTAATAAAATAAGTTAAAATTAAAATTTAGTAATAGATTAAGTTAACTAATTATATCAATAATGTTAATTAATAGCATTAACAATTAATTAATAAAACACATTAATTAACAAACATTGAAAACACTTAACGGCTCATTAATAAAATTAATAATGCTAATTAATTAAAACAATGTAATAAAATTAATAATAATTAATAACAATGACTAATGAATTGATTAATGAGATTGATTAAGTGAAAACAAATAAATGAAATTAATTAAATTAATAGATTAATAATGTGATACTAATTGATAGAATTGGGCTGGGATTTAGCTCAGTTGGTAGAGCGCTGCGCTGCAGTCTCTGAGGTCCCAAGTTCAATTCCCAGCACCGCAAAAGTGGGAGAAGGACCTGGCAATCCACTCCCAAGGCAATCCCCAAACAGTCAGTCATTGAAAACCCTATGAGGGTCGCTATGAGTCGGATACTGACTCGACGGCACCTAACAACAACAACAACAACAATTGATAAAATTAATAATGAAATTACATAAATAAAATTAAGTGAAATACTTAAATAGATAAAATAATTACTAAAATAAGTTAATAAGTTAATAAAAATAATAAATTCATAAAACAAAATTAAATGACAATAATTAATAAAATTACATAAATAAAATTGAGTGAAATAAAAATTAATGATAATTAATAAAATTGCATAGATAAAATTAATTAAATAAGAATAACTGAATAAAATACTTAGAAACTAAAAAATTAATCATTAATAAAAATAATAAAATAAAATTAATTGGTTAATAACGTTAATTAATAAGGTAATTAAATAAAATAACTAAACAAATATGGTAATTAACAAACTTAAATAACTAATAAAAGTAATAATTAATAAAATCAACATTAATTAAAATCAGCCAATATAATTTGGATTGGTGTTAATTAATGAAATTAATTAATGGCATTAATATTAATTAATAAATTTAATTAAATGAAATAATGTGATGCTATAACAATTAATAAAACAAATAAAATTAATGTTGTTGTTGTTAGGTGCCGTCAAGTCGGTATCCAACTCATAGCGACCCTCACAGGCTTTTCAATGACTGACTGTTTCGGGATTGCCTTGGGAGTGGATTGCCAGGTCCTTCTCCCATTTTTGCGGTGCTGGGAATTGAACTCGGGGCCTCAGACACTTCAGTGCAGTGCTCTACCAACTGAGCTAAATCCCAGCCCCCAATAAAATTAATAGTAATTGACAAAAAGAATTAGTAAAATTAAATTAATAATGCAATTAATTACATAAAATTGAATGAAAATAGGCAAGTAAATAAAACAATGAAATAAATACATCAATAAATAATTAATAAGGTTAACTGATAATATAAATTCAATTAATAATAATTAATAAAATTAATTTATAAAATAAAATTGATAACAACTAATGCAGTTAATTAATTAAAATTAACTGAAAATAAATTAATTAATACAATAATTAATATAATAAAATAAATGCATCGATAAAGTTAATACTTAACAATTAACATAAATTTAATCAATAACAATTAATAAAATTAGTGAAATAAGATTAATCAATTAACTAAATTAATTAAATTCAAATAAGTAAATAAATTAATTAGTAAAATTAAAGCATTAATGGAATTAATGATTAATA
>VMDO01033980.1:0-17431 GCA_007922755.1 Pedetes capensis | reverse complement strand
GGCTTATACATCAGATGGGAAGTCTACAATTGTTCTTCCATACTTAATGGGTATTTTCTCTCTGCTTTTAACATTTTCTCTTCATCACTTATATTTAGAAATTTACTGATGATATGTGATGATATAGTTTTATCTTTACTTATTCAGCCTGAGGTTAACTTCAGCTGCTTTGATATGTGGGTTTATGCATTTTGTCACATTTGGGAATTCCAATAATTTCTTCCAATAACATTCCAAATTGTTCTTTCATTATCTTCTTGGACTTTTATTACATATGTTAGACTATTTTATATTCTTCAAGTAAGACTTTATTAAGTTTTTCACTCTTTCTCCTTCTCAGAAGAGTTGAATTTTAATTTCAAAATATTCCTATAAGCATAGACATTTGTATTTTTATTTCATTTCTTCCAGTATTTAAAATTACTTAAAGATGTCAACCTATGACATTTAATTAAATGAATACTTATCTCATAACCTAACCACTTCCACCACAAAACTGAAATGTAATAATTCCCATGTGCTGCTAATTTTTAAGCCACATGATTTAGATTCTATAAAGACAAGCTCATAAAAGACACCAGCACATTACGATTGTTATTTTAGGTATAAAATGAGTTGTAATATTTCCAATGACTTTATGTTTTAGTAGCTACACAGTTTTAACCCATGCTAAAAAAAATTTTGCTTTCATACCATATAAAGAAAGCACAATGAGACAACCTTCTATAAATGTTAGGAAAACTATTTCAATTTTTGAATTAATTAAAATCTGTCCCTTGGTTTGCATTTTGAGTTTACTGAATGATAAACATGGAAAAATGTATAGGACACTTTCCTTGTATTGCTTCATGGATAGAGAAAATCAAAAACAAGAACTAAATTGAGGTATGGTGTGAACAAAGCTGACATTGCATTTGGCTTCCTCTTTGAATCTCTTTGAGGTCAGCAATTTGTTTTTTGCTGACTGCAGTTTGTTGGCATTGTGACTCCTCATGTGATCCCAGGAACCTAACTACTTTTGATTACATGTGTGATGCTGACAATACTATATTTTCAAAATTGTTGTGTATAACACACACACACACACACACACACACACACACACACAGAGAGAGAGAGAGTAAGTTCAAAGAGTTCTTTATAGTTTGTTTCCCTTCTGGATAGTCTTATTGTCAATATCAGCACAGGGCAGTATCTTCCCCCAGAGAAAAGATCAGGACATTTTGTTTTAATCCTTCTTAGATTTCAGATATGGGTTCAGCAGATAACATCTCTAACATGGTTTTAGCTACTGAATGAGTATTTCAACTGTGCACCAGGGGCTAGACGCCAAGACTAGGAGGGCTACAGTGTGGTTGTGCCCAGGCACCTCATAGTGTTCTAAGGAACTGTGATCCAGAGCAGGTCTTTTGTCCCACTACCAGCAGCAGAGTGCTTCAACTCTTACGGATTACCTTTGATTGCATATTATTATTTACCTTCATAATATAAACTTGTATATAAGTCATATATACAAGAATTACATATATAAATACACATATATTGTATATCACTTAAAATTATAATAGTATAGAAATGAAAACAGTGTAAAGGGACTCTTGGGTGGAAAAAGTTAACTCTTTTATTTAAAAATTCCCTTAGAGGGAGAGCAGGTGTGGTTGTCCCTTGAGGGGCCAAGCTCCCTCTTTGTCAAAACTCAGGAAGGGAGCTGCACCCTGCCAACTCACTGGATGCTGTGATAGGGATAAGGGCTCAGGGCATGATGGGAACATGGCAGCAGGAACCCTGGGAAAGCAAAAGGAACAAGAGGAGGTCAGGAGACCAAAGGTTGCAGGTTTGTCTGTCCCTGTCCTAGAGATTTCTGAGCAAATCCATTTTCTTTCTCTCAGACTCTTCTCCAGGATTTAGGACAAAAGATTATATTTAGTAATCTCTGTGTCACTCTGGCCTTGAGAACAAAACAAACTTCTACATGATGTTTCTTAACTCTGGTCTTTACCAGGAGAATTAAGGTATGAAGTTCTGTGTAGAACCCACCACTGCCTGAAGATGAATCACACTGGGGCCCTGGATTCCTTCTGGCAACCCAAGGAAAGGAGTAAGGAAACTTGTGGCATGGGTTGTGCACCTGCTGCAGCTGGCTGTTGTCCCCTTGCCCAACACCTCAAAGTTAGCTACAAAAGAAGATGCACCAAAGGGCTCTATGGACCACGGGGACCCTCTGTCTTTAGGAAAACATCCCAACCATGAATTTCTTGAATTTGTTCAGGTCATGCTGAATCTTCTGCCCTGTACCTCCTCTTGTTTCACTACTTCTCTAAAAGTGCTCAACCCCCCCCCCCAGGTGAAGGTCTATTGTTGGAGAAAGAATGGCTAGAGGAGCAAGATGGGTCTAGAAAAGGCAGTAATGAGCCCATGAATGTTCAAAGGTCCTGGGGATTTGGGAAAATAAATAAGAGAGTAAATAAATTAATATATAAATAACCAAATAGTAAAAAATGTGGTTACTATAATTAACCATGTATCATTGACTATTCTTTGAAAGCAGTATAATCATTATTTTTTAATACTATTATTATTATTGCCATACTCATACTTAACAAGACTGGGGTTTAGCTCAGTTGGTAGAGTGCTGTTTTGCACTCTAAGGACCTGAGTTCAGTCTCCAGCACCACAAAAATGGGAGAAGAACACGGCAATCCACTCCTGAAGCAATCTTGAAACAATCATCCATTGAAAACCCTATGAGGGCCACTATGAGTTATATCCAACTCAACAGCATACAACAACAAGATACTTAACTTCATATAATTAAACACTATTTATAAATATTATTCTTAGAAGCAGTATTGCTACAAGTACTTACAATCAAATGCTTCTTGGAAGCAGTGTAGGTCTTTTAAGAACATTTTTTCTCATGTTTATAATAATTCTCTAATGTTAGCATTCTTTTCTGATCTAGTAGAGAAGAAAGTTGAGGTTCCAAGAGCACAGATTTGTCTAATAACAGGGAGCTAGAATGTATCGGGGTAGCAATTCACATGTGACTTCATGACTCCCATCATTAGTTGGTTCTATATGTGACTTTTTTTTAAAGATGCTTGTTGTTGTTGTTAGGTGCTGTCGAGTCGGTATCCGACTCATGGCGACCCTCATAGGGTTTTCAATGGCTGAGTGCTTCCGGATTACCTTGGGAGTGGATTGCCAGGCCCTGCTCCCATTTTTGCAGTGCTGGGAATTGAACTTGGGGCCTCAGAGACTGCAGCGCAGCGCTCTACCCACTGAGCTAAATCCCAGCCCCTTTAAGATGCTAAGGGTTTATAAAAAAAGAAAATACAAGAACATTTCAAAAATTTACAATCTGTAGGTTCTCATCCAATGAAACTGTAAACACTCCTCTAAGGTAGGGGAAAATCCTCATGAAACCAAGAATTTTTGTTTTTTTACTAGTCCGTATTACTAATGTCTTTCCCAAAAGAACAAGTAAAGTCTGAACTGAGGGACAAATACTCCCTTACAGTTGTGAGAACCAAAACCTAGGAGTGGAGTATTTTTTTGTGTTTGATTTGTTTTATCTTTGCAAAGCATATATTTCTATTAGTAATCTTTAGTTAGTGTACATCTTACTGGGTTTCATTATGACATTTCCACACATGCATCTCATGGTACATTGGTCATATTCACCTCCCCCATTACCCTATCATGACCCCTCCAGTACTTTCAGAGAGCAGAATTTATGTTGTCTTCGGTATTGGCAGCAGCATCATGATATCACAGCACTTGACCAATGACACTGTCACACCAAATAGCCTTACTTTCCTTTAAACTGAAGAGCAAAACCCACCCACTGGATGAGGGACAGCCTGAAGAAACTTCTGAAGGTGGAAGCCAAGGTTCTTGGGGTAAATCCAATCTGGAACACTTTAGAGGGGCGTGTAGGTCAAATGGAAGGAACTATGTTTATCTTAGGGCTAGAGATCTGCTGTGATTGTGGAGACCCTGAAGTTCTGCCAGAGGCTGTCCAGGTTGACGTGGAGACAAATGGAAGCCACTTAGCCATCCAGACCTTCCCTAGGACTTCCCACATGTGATGGTTTAAAAAAGAACTTATTTCCTCTTATTCTGAACATGAGTATTTGAGTTTTTCTTGCTCCATTTGATTTTTTTGTTGTTTTATTTTGTCTTTAGTATTTTTCAATACAATATCTCTACATTTTCATTTACAAAACTAATGGTTGTAAATAATTACATATTTTATGTACATTTTTAATTCATTCTCCAGTTGCATCCTTAATCTATTGGGGTTTTTCTGTTGTTGTTTTATTTTTTTTGCAGTACTAGGGGTGATGTTGAACCCAAGACCGTGCACATGCTAGGCAAGTACTCTGCCACTGAGCTGCACTTCCAGCCCCTTCTTTATCTTTTCTTTTGAAAAAAGGTCTCACTAAGTTGTACAGGTGGCCTCTGGCCTGGAATTGGTGATCTGGCAGCAACCTCCTGAGTCCCTGAGATTACTGGACTATCCCACTGTGTCCAACCTCATATTTACTTCTGAAGGAAAATTTTCCTCCACTTTCAACTACAAGAAGAAATAGACCTGGAGCCGTGGAGCGTGCCTGTAATCCCAGCTACTGGAGAGGAGGAGCAGGAGGATGAGGGGTTCCAGGCCAGGGGCAGCCTGTATGACTTAGTGACACCCTGTCTCAAGAAAAAAAGTAAAAAAATATGCTGGAGATGCAGCTCAGTGGTAAAGCACTTGTGGAAGTATGCAGGAGGCCCAGTTCAGCACCCCCCAATATTGGAAAACTAAATTAAAATTAATTAATTAATTAATTAATTAGAGGAAAAATCACCCCCTTTCCCCTTGATAGTTTTGAGAACAAATGGCTAGGATTTTTATGGAATGTTCTTAATTTTGACTTTGATATTCTTATGTTTAGATTACAGTGATGAATTTTTAGGTCACGATGACAGGGATGGCATGCCATTCTATGAGGTCATGTGAAGGATGCACATTCTCACTGTCGTGTGATTGGTGAAGTTAAGCTTGCTGGTGGAGCTGAGGTGTTGTTTTCCAGATTTCTCCACTGTAATATTACTTTCGTCTCTCTTTTGCCCATATTCTGCTTTTTTTTTCCAGTACTGGGGGTTAAACCCAGAACCTTACACTTGCATGCTCTGCAAGTGCTGGACCACTGAGTTGCACCCATTTTTTTTCTTTACTTTTTGAGGCAGGGTCTCGCTAAATTACACAGACTGCCTCTGGTCTCGAACTTGTGATCCTCCTGCCTCCGCCTCCCGAGCCACTGGGATTACAGGTGTGTGCCACCGTGCCCAGCTCACTTTTCTTCTTTTTTTAAATAAAAAACATTTTAAGATGACAAGGTCCCTGTTTGTTAGGGTAGATTCCTCCTCATATCTGACATTTATCATGCTTTCTGAATGCTATTTTTGGGCAAAAAGAGAGATAAATTTATGTATTTAAATGCCATGCATCTTTGCTAATTTGTTCACCAGGGCTTTTCAGAAACACCACTATAGCATTATTGTTGCCTCTCTGTCTATAGAAGCTGACCTGACAATGTTTTCTTCTTGTCTGAGTAATTTGTCATCTCTAGATCTCCACTGATCATCACAGGGCAAAAGTCAACTAAGACTTTGATGAGTATGAGAACCATAAACCACAACCGATGGATCAAAATGAAATTTCGAGAGAACTCTTCAGGGTTAGTCTCTCCACTTTGAAAAGTTGGAACCTACTAGCACCTATTCTTACATTTAGGAGCTGATTTTGGATCCTCAATATCTCTGTTCACAGTACATTCTCCCAACCATGGTGCCCTAAATCAACATCTGCATGCAGGGTATTATACTCTACCCTAGACTGGTGACCAGGGATCTATTATTAAAAAAATTACCTCCATCTCATGACTTTTGATCATAGGTCAAATATAGATCTTTGGTTGGGGAAAAAGTGTAGAGTGTTATAAAGTGGTCAGTTTTGAGGGGTTCACTAATCAAATACATGTGCCTAACCCCTTGAAAAATCTTGGCCAAAAGCTCAACATGTGAGGGATTATCTCTCATTCTTCCATCTGTCTCACTTGAAAGAATGCTTTTGTTGTGTTTGAGAATAAACCCTTCAGTCCTAAAAGTTGTCATTATTCTTTTGTATTGATTGAGAAATTGACTTTACCTGTTTTTAACTCTTTCCCAGGGAAATTAAAATTGGAAGTGGCAGCTTTTGTAATCTGTAAATTTTATTGTCTTCACTCAATCAAATATCCACCAAAGGGCTTGTTTGGTTAGTCACTGTGAGAATGCTGTATAATGCATTGTCACAGCAATTCAGTTTGGGAGCTCTGGTTACGAAAATCTCCCAAAGATTGTGAGAAAGTACAACAGATGATAATGTCAATATCTTTCTGTTATCATAATTGCAAGAACATTGCTTGGAACCCCCAATACACCTGAAATTATTAGATGAGTGATGTCTAATAGGTCTTCTTCTGATGACTGAAATGCAGGATTCCTGTGTTGTTCAGTATTGTAGCTGCATATGGCTATTGATAATTTGAAATGTGGATAATACAACCAAGAGAATGAATTTTAAATTTTATTTAATTTTACTTTAAATATACCATAAGTAGCTCCTGCCTCCATGTGTTTGTCAGCTTGTTGCACTGTGGTAGCTTGTGTGTTGCTGTGATGCTGAAAGATATACCACTAGAATTTCAGATACCAGCAGAACCACCCATGGTGGACAGGTTTCAGCTGAGCTTCTAGTCTAAGGCAGACTAGGGAGAAGGACCTGGCAGCCCACACCAGAAACAACTAGCCATTGAAAACCTTATGATAGCAGAAAAGCTCTGTAAAATACAGTGCTGGAAAATGAGCCCCTCAGACTGGAAGTTATTCAAGAAACAACTGGAGAAGAGTTGCTTCCTCAAAGTAGAGTTAATCTTAATGATGGGAATGGAGTAAAGCACCTGGGATCTCCATTTGCTGAGGTGGCATGAGTCAAAATGAGAAGAAACATGGTGGCTGTAACAATGGACTCAAACATAAAAAAGATCACATGCTTGGTACAGTGTTGGGTAGTGTTTTGTTTTGTTGTATACAGGGTCATTATGAGTCAAACCTGACTCCACAGCACCTAACAACAGCAACAAGTATCCCCTGTAGCTAGTATAAACTGATTGAATAGCACAGTAGAAGAGTAATGATTCTAGATTTTAGGGGGAAATATAAAGGGATCTTACCATGGTGAAAAACCACCCTACTGTGAATATGCAGGAAACTCAAGGATACAAGATGTGGTCTCAGTCTACTCAGAGGCTTCTAGTATAGTGACCTCATAAAATGCACCAGTCCTTTTGGGGGGTGAAGAAGAATTATTCCAAGATAACTATATCTTTTTCTAAGAAATATATACTTGAGGCATCCTGACTACTGTGAGCAGGAGGTCCAAGGAGGGTTGAACTTCAATCATTATTTTTGGGAATTGAGGTTTGAATGAGAAAAAATCCTTGTCTATTCTCTATTTGCCTCAAGCACCGACATCTAAGTCCCTAAAGGAAGAAGAGCCTGTATGGGATTAAGTAACATCTAAGGCATGCCTTCTGGGTGTGCCTTGGAACCTACCTGCTTATCACTTTAGTTTTCAAACTGGTCTTAGCTGAACTCTCCCATTCTGTGAGTCACAGAAGAAGGCAAGTCAAATTCTGAGACCATGTCATTTATTCTGTTTAGTTCAGCAATGTCTCAGAAGGAAGCAGACCCAGAGTGGGAAGTAAGACTGAGGAAGTGAGACAGATCTAGCACTAGGACCTCAGTTTCCTGACATCTGCTCCAGAGTTAACTGTCACTTGATGATGCCTCCCATACATTATATAATCTTTGACTCTGTGTCTCAAACTCTGTCTGCAGCCATCCAACCATGGCCTGGGTATGGCCAATCATATGCTGTCCAGACTCCAGGGATTGCCTGAGACTAAGAACCATGTCCTTGCACTCATCTTTGGGTGGATGTGCGTTTTTTTGTTTGTTTGTTTGTTTGTTTCGTTTTGTTTTGTTTTTGTTTTTTTGCAGCACTGAGGTTTGAACCCAGGACCTCTCGCTTTGCATGCTCTGCAAGGCTAGACTACTGAGCTGCACCCCCAGCCCTTTATTTTATTTTATTTTATTTTGCTTTTTTGAGACAGGGTCTCACTAGGTTTCACAGACTGCCTCTTGTTTCGAATTTGTGATCCTCCTGCCTCGACCTCCCAAGCTGCTGGGATTACAGGCATGCGTCACCATGCCCAGCCTGGGTGGATGTGCTTTTAAGAGAAGTAATGTGCAAGGAAGAGTGAACTGTTTCCCCTGCCTCTTATATGTGGCTGATGCTTCCATAGGGGATTTCCAAGTGATTTGAGGGAGAGGGAAACTACAACTTATGTCTAGTACCTTTACCTTTGGTCACCCTCTCCTGAAGATTTGGCATGCAAAACCTCATAAGGCCCTGCTGTCAGTCCAACATAATGCCTCTCTAAGCAACTTCTTAACAAATGGAGAAAAGATTGAGGTTGTCCAAGATTTTGCTTTACTTTACTTTACTTTACAATCAACACCCACAGAAGCAGCAACCAGGAAATCAAAAGACACACTGCACTGGGAAAAGCAAAAGACTCATGCCACAATATTTTCAGTCTCATCATATGGTTGTAAGAGCTGGACATTGAAGAAGGGAGACAGGAGAAGAATGGATGCTTTTGAATTATGGTACTGGAGATGAATATTGAATATATCATGGACTGCCAAAAGAACTGACAGAAATATCCCAGCAGAAGTGCAACCAGAGTGCTCCTTGGAAGCAAGGATGGCTAGACTGCCTATTTTGGACATGTTGTCAGGTTGCACCAATACCTAGAGAAGGACATCATGTTTGGGAGAGTGGCAGGTCAGTGGAAAAAAAGGAAGACCCTCAACTAGTGTCTGCAACAATGGGCTTAAACATAAAAATGGTTGTGTACTTGGCGCAGAGTCAGGAGTGTTTCATTCTGTTTTACTTGGGTCTCTTATAGATCAGACTGAACTCAAGAGCACCTAACAAAAACAAGACAGGTGACATATAGAAATAATTAATCCTAGACTTCATAAAGGAGGAAATGAGAAAATAAATTACTGAAATATATTGATGAAAAGGCAAAATAGATATTTATTTCTCATTAGGGTGATCTTTATTGAGCATTTCCCTTTCAGGTTCACAGCAGCCTCACCCTAAGCATTGTGAGTGCCAGCCTGCTCCAATATGCGTCTTTTTCCTTTCTATCCATCTTCCTGCTTTGGACCCTGCCTCACAGCAGTGTCTGTCGAGTAGAGGATATACCACCTTAACATTAGTTTTACATGAACTTGATTCATATATTACCGAGGACTGCCCCATGGCTAAGGCCACTCTGGCTGTATTTTGGATGAGATATTCTAATCTCCCGAGGTTTCTTAAAGCCTTGCCTTCTTACTGTCATTTCTTATGAAAGTCGTTCTATTCTTTCTGGTCATCTAAGTGAAGGCCAGGGCTATGGAAAGGAAAAGAAACTACAGGACTGAGATAAAGGGACTATTCTAAAAGCTTACATACTAATAGAGTGGAATTGAAGAGTAAATATCAAGTAAGGTTCATGATGAAAAACTGAAACGTCCTTGGTGGAGTTTCTCAGTAATCAAGTGAATCTGATTTTAGAGGCATAAAATATAACTTTGTCAAATCAAAATTGTGATACATAGAGAGGTGAATTAAGGACAAACACAGGGCTAGGGACATAGGTAGCTGGTAGAGCACTTGCCAAGCATTCACAAAGCCCTAGATGATTCCCTGGTGCCACAAGAAAACAAACAAATAAACCATAAGCCAAACATAGCAGAAAGGCCCAAGTAATCAGAACATTCCAACAACTAAACTTGGTAAGTGTGTTTCACATCCATTTATCTGGGGAGAGAATTTAGTCTGAGTAGACATCAGGGAAATGGAGAGATTGAGAGTAGGAAATATAAGATAGAACGGTAAGAACTTTTCTTCCTTCCAATGATCACAGTCTCTCTGCTTACCATTCATAAGCCAATACTTGGGAGAAGAGAGTTAGTATGAGAGAAATCAGGTTTTTCAAAGGGACTTCCAACCTAGGATGGAAGGGAGCTATTTTACTAAACAAACCCCATATTAAGGAACTCAGGTATGCCAAAAGACTTCCATGGGGAAGGAAGCAGGTGCAAAAGGCAATGGGAAAATGGCCATATGCTAAATGAGGTCTTCATCATCAGACACCTGCATTTTCCTTTCTCTACTACTGGAATATCCTTGAGATGACAGCTAACCTTTGTCTCCCAGATCAGTCCCAATAATTCTTCAGACAAACACATTTCCCTGAAAGGTAAACATCATTCCACTTTTATTTAAATAACAAGATTAGTGAGTCCTTGGCCCACACTTGGATGTTATCTGAAAACATAAAATGTTCTTGGCTTTGAAAAACTAAGGGAATATTACTGAGTAGGGGGTCTTCAAACCAGTGTTGATCTAGTCCCTTTTCTTGCAATGGGGCTGGGTTTTAGTCCAGTTGGTAGAATGCTGCTCTGCACTCTCTGAGGCCCTGGGTTCAATCCCTTGTTGTTGTTGTTGTTGTTGTTGTTGTTGTTAGGTGCCATTGAGTCCTGTTTGACTCATAGGGACCATTATAGGGTTTTCAATGGCTGATTTTATTGAGGGGTTCAATCTCTAGCACCACAAAAATGGGAAGAGGATATGGCAGCCCTCTCTTGAAGCAATCCTGAAACAATCAGCCACTGCAACCTTTATGAATGGCAGAGAAGCACTGCCATAATGCCAGGCATAGCACAGTGTCAGGGAGTGTTTCATACTGTTGTGCTTAGGGTCACTATGAGTACAACCTGACTTGATGCTACCTAACAACAGCAACAATATTTCTTGCAATAAATGACTCTATCAATTAATGTCTCAGTCATTTAAATAAAGTTTTCTTTAGAATTTACAGTCCATGTCAAAGGAGAAAAATGACTTTATAGGGACCAATTTGTAAAGCAGATGTGATCTAAAATGCGGTGGCAAGACACAATGGTATTGACATTATCACTGTTACAGTACTGACCATGTGAGAGGGCTACCTCTTTGCAGTCTTTTGTTACAATTGAAAGAGATGGGATTTATCAAGTAAGGAGATTAAAAAATATAGGAACATGGGGAGTGGTAAGTGATAAGGATTATAAGGGAACTCTATTGGAAGAAAGAAAGCAATGAAGTTTGACTAACAGAATTATTATGTCTTAAGTTGGGACATTGAGGGGCATGTGAATGGTCAGAAACACAGGGAGAGAAAAGTGGACAATGTAACAGTAAATAGGCTGCAGAATATTTATTGCCTTATGATCTTAAAAGTGAGATAAGTCAAAGACACAGCTGGAGGATGGCCAGATAGAAAGGTCCGGTCAATCTCATTGTTGTTTTCATTTTTATGGAGCTGTGCCCAGGTGCTTCTTCCCTAGGTAATGAAATGATAATGAGATAAAGAACATACAAATGAAGTTGACAGTAATTGGGATAAATTAACATCTGGGACACACAGTGTGATTTTGGGAAAGAAAATCCAGAGAGAAGTTGTGGAGGAATGTGTGTAGTGGATAAAGCATGAATGCATGAAGGGATAATTTTACATTGTAAGAGAGATTTGAGCTTGCTTGCTGGAACAATGTCTAGGTAATGGAGACAAGTTCTATCTCCTCTTCAACTACGTGAAAATGAACTAGAGGTTTATGCAATCACATTATTTCCCTTCTTTTTGCCATATTGGGGAGCTGAACACCATGCCTTGCACATCCTTTACAAGAGCTCTACTTCTGAGCTGCACCCCAAACCCTTTACTACTACTACTACTACTACAACTACTACTATTATTATTATTACTATTATTATTATTATTATTATTATTACTTACCTTGAGTAAAGATCTCACTAAGTTATGCAGGCTGCCTCTGGCCTTGAACGTGCAATTCTCCTGCCTCTGCCTCCCAGGTCGTTGGGATTCCAGGCCTGTGCCACCTCACCCTGACTAGCACGTTATTTCCCGTTTCTATCAGGTGGCCTGCATAAAGGCTGTGTGAGGACAGAAATGGTAGAACCTAGCCTTTTGGTGTAGAGCCTTTTTATGAGTTTGTTGAGGTTGGTAGAAAACGTGCCATTTTGCTACCTTGATTGTTTTTCTAATACTTACAGTCACCAAAAAGGCCAAGGAAAAACATCCAAAGGTTTTCAGATATATAAAAGTATCTGTCAATACTGAATTTTACAAAAATTTGTGCAATCAAAACCTTATTGATCCTCACGTGTCTCTGAGAAGGAATAGTATTATGCACAGTCGATAAGTGAGGAAACAGAAGCTAGAGAAGCGGAGGGCCACACCCAGGATCACACTAAGTGGTAAAGATAGGCTAGCATGGGAGCTGTTGACTCTCAGTCTATGCAGTTATTATGTCATTCTGTTCTCTTCCTGAAGAAAAATGTGACAGAATTACCTATATTTCAGAGGGATAAGAACCAAGGGTATAAAATGGTTTCCTTGACTTAGTTATTCCTCAGTGCCCCTCTGCCTCTCAAGAGAATTAATGAATAAGGGGATGGATTTAAGCCCATTGCTAGGCTTGGGAGGTGCAGTTTTCCCTTCCTGGTGGCACCTGTACTTCACTCTGATGGTGGAGGTGGTCTTCATCTCTGCAGTCACCTCCCACCCAGGCATGATGGCTGCCGTTGACTCAAGCACCCTTGACCTCTTATCTTCTAAATGTGGCAAAATATCTTTTTAAAGTATTGAAAAGTAAAGATGTCACATTGAAGACAAAGGTGCACCTGACTCATGATGTAGTATTTTCAGTCGGATCACGTGGTTGTGAAAGCTGGACATTGAAGCAGGGAGACAGGAGAAGAATTGATGCTTTTCAATTATGGCGCTGGAGAGGAATATTGAATATAGCATGGACTGCTCAAAGAACCAGCAGACCTGTCCTAGAAGAAGTGCAGTCGGAGTGCTCCTTGGAAGCAAGGATGGTTAAACAGCAGCTTATGTAATTTGGACATGTCATCAGGAGGGGCCAATCCCTGGAGAAAGACATCATGTTTGGGAGAGTGGCAGGTCAATGAAAAAGAAGGATAACCCTCCACTAGATAGATGAATTGACCCAGTGTCTATTAGATTGGCCTTTAACATAAGTAAGACAATGTGTTGGGCACAGAGTAGGGGAGTGTTTCATTCTGCTGTGCATAGGGTGGCTATGAGTCAGACCCAACTCAATGGCACCTAACAACAACAACACATTTGGACCACCTTTCCTCCTACCAACAATATTTAAACAAAATAAAAATAGCACACAAGAGCTAACTGGGAATATATACCTGTCATTAAGTGACAACTGCAAGCTGTTCATATTTCTTCTGAGTTCAAAGTAGGATAGAATAATTGTTCAAGTGTAAATGTTAAGCCTCAAAATACACAAATGAAAACAGAGTCACACACATGCATACACATGTGATCTCAATTTTAGGAGTTTCATGTCCTTGCACTATCTTGTCATGTTTTCCCTGCCCTGACCCACTGTGGCAAGACTACATTCACTGTATCAAGTCTTCTGATGCTCACATAGTTTACTTGCTCATTGTTCCAGTCTGAAGCTGGAAATAAACTCCTTTCTTTTTAACTCCATCCTTTGATTTTAGCTCTTTCTTTCGATTTTCTTGTTGTTATGTCTCATCTCCTTCCTATCCTCTTGATACTGCCCCCACTATTTCTCTTATGTGTTTGCCTGTTGTGGATGTTTAAATTTATTGGCACATGGGATACCAAACATGGCCAGGGTAACTGGGGAATAAGATATATTACTTGGTTTCAAGGAATTTACAGTCAAATAGAGGAAAGAGTAAAATTAGGACGTGGTATAGAGGACACTCACATATATATGCACTAGGTGCTATTTTGAGCACTTAACAATAAATTCTCTTTTTGCCTAAAAGAATGTGGAGGACATTGTGTGCATGTGTATGTGTGTATGTGTGTGTGTATGAGAGAGAGAGAAACAGAGACAGAGAGACAGACAGAGAAATAGAGAGACAGAGAAGCTGAGAACTTTACCCTCCCTGTAAGTCACATGGTTCCACTTTCCTGCAACAGAGGAGGAATTTTCCCCAGAATATAGGGTTGACAATTCCATCTGTTGTATTTCCCTTCTCACTTTGTGCCTCAGTCCTTTGGCACCATATTTTTACTATGGCCACACCACCATCTCCATCATGATAACCCAGTAGAAAGCCTGGTATCTGAGGTTTCTCTGGAGCTACTCTTCAGCTTTGATTTGTTTATTAAGGAAGGAATCCAGCCCATTAGACAGGGCTCAAAGTCATGTTTCAACCTAAGTTTACTCTAACCGCTAATTCAGCCATTCATGTGTTTTCTCTCATGTAACAATGCCCCTCTAGCCTAAGTGAGAATGGTGTCTACCTTGAGATATAATAATTTATTGAAATAACATTTGTAAACTGCTTCTTATTATACCTGGCACACAGAGTATGCTCAGTTATTTTGATTTTTATTTTCTCTCCACCTCCCTTGCCTCCTACTTCCTTACTCCAATTTGTTTTCTCTTCTTTTTGCTGCAGAGGAAGATTTTAGAATGAATGGCTTTTTGCAGAACTTCTGTCATCGACTCTACTGACACCTCGTGGTGATGATGAGGTGCACCATTACCCCCAGATAAATTGTTGTTAGGTGCCCTCGAGTAGGTATCTGACTCATAGCCACCCTCATAGGGTTTTCAATAGCTGACTGTTTTGCGGGATTGCCTTGGGAGTGGATTGCCAGGTCCTTCTCCCATTTTTTCTGGTGCTGGGAATTGAACTCAGGACCCCAGAGACTGCAGCGCAGTGCTCTACCAACTGAGCTAAATCCCAGCCCCCCAGATAAATAGGAAAAGAAAAACCACAGTATGAATTTGCCTCCCTGGAGAATTCCCAGGAGCCAAGCAACTTGACCATAGTATAACACACTTGCAAATTTTGTCATTTGCAAAGTTACATGTCATCAGTGAATGAGGACCTATGCTTCTTTTCAAAAATTATTTATTATTTACATCTGCAAAAAAAACACTATTAAAATCATAATGGTAAGAGAACAGGAATGGCTCTATTCATATCAAATATAGTGGATTTTAAGATAAGGAATATTACTGGAAAGAAAAAGAAATTTATAATAATAAAGGTTCAGTATAATTATAAATCATTATGCACTTATCATTAGGAGCTCAAAAACTATAAGGCAAAAATTAAAGTCTTAAAGATAGAATTTAAAAATTCACCAATGATAGATAGACTTTAACAATATCTTTTCTACCATGGGAATATATAACATTCAAAGCTGGTAATGTAGATGTAACTCCCTAGTCCTTGATAAGGGAATGGAAACATCACTCTTACCTTGCAAAAATTATATTTCTGAAAAGAAAAAGATGGTTTAACCCTGGGAGGAGGCCAGGGTTTGAAGTTATCTCTTTTTGCTGTGAGCTCTTTAAGAACATTGCGAGAATTAATTAATCTAGATATTATAAAGGAAGGAAATTTTGGTCTAAATAAAATAATTTAGAGAAAACAAACTGTAAAATAAGTGAACTCATCAAAAGAGTTCAGGAAATTGTTAAAATATTTTATTTGAGCCAAGCATGGTGGCACACATCTGTAATCCCACTGACTCTGGAGGCAGAAGCAGGAGGATTATAAATTCAGGGCCAGAGGCAGCTTCCATAATTTAGCAAGCCTCTGACTCAAAATGAAAAATAAAAATTGGGCTGGGGGTACAGATCAGTGGTAGAGCACTTGCAAAGTATGTGTAAGGTCCTGGGTTCAACCCCCATGTGTTGCAAATTAAAAGTGTATTTCTAAGCACCAAACATTGTCATCTACTGATAATATCATGAAATCTAGGGTGACAATCATATCTCTAAGGGAAATGACTCAGTGTAAAATATATACACATGAAGTTGCAAATAAGAGCAGCTTGCAAATTAAAACCTGAGCACCCATGGATGGACACTAAGGTGAGTAGAGGTTCATTTTTGGTCTTATTTATTCTGGTAGAAGTTGGCAATGACTCTGTGCTGGAGTCTGGGCTGGAGATATCTAAGAGCCCTGGGCTGGGAGCAGATCCCAGCTGGAAGGCAAGGGAAGGTAAGGCAGAAGTTTCTCCCTTCCTTGATAGCATGGCAGGTGTTCTGTGTCAGCTGTTTAGTAATGATGTACACACAGACAATACTGCAACAGGTGCTTCGTTACCTTCTATGCATGGCCGATAGACCTATCTTTATGCTGTACTAAAATCTTTATAGGTAGAAGTGAAACCTTGCCTTGACTGATCATCCAATCCAATTTCCACTCTTTTTAAAGCAAAGATAATCATTATTTTGAGTTTGGTTTTTCTTTCTATCAATATACAATTTTTTTACCATATGTATACATCCTCATACACATGAAAGGGTTTTATTTTAGAATTAGGATGTTTTGAAAAATAAGATCATTTTCTTCATGAGAATCTCAACAGACCATTTTCTTAGGCTCTAAAATCCAGAGACTGGTTTTTCACTTAGTATATGACAGATAGTCAAAAGCAATTCAGGAAATTTCTAGAATAACATTGTCACCAGAAATTCTGTGCTTTGCATAAAAATGCACAACTTATCCATAAGTATGTTAGCTATTTTTGTTTTAGGAATTTAGCAAAAGGTTCAAATCATTTTCATTTTAATTTATTTAATAAGGAAAGATTTCTCTTCCAATATATGTCAAGTGCTGTTCTAGAAACTGAAGAAACAGAGAGAGAATATTTTATTTTGCTAGTATATCAGACAAAGACTTTGCCAGTACATTTTAGATTTACTTTAAAATACTTTGTAAATATCCCACTTAATCTTCATGTTTTTTTTTCAGTAAGAATATCATAACCTAGGAAGTCCAGATATTACTAGTGTGAGTGTAAGTAGACAAAATGATGTGAAGTATAATTTTTATTGTGTAATACATGATATAAGATCCTAATATTTTGATCCAGTAATCTTATATGTGGAAATTTATAAGTGCTAAATGAATATTTTTATAATTTTAAAATCCTACTTGAAGATATATGTTTAGAATGATTAATACATTTACTTTTTATCCTTTATAACAGATATTTATAGATATAAAATGATAATTAAAAGAAAGAAAAATTTTAACACATAATGCTAAATGTAAAACGTCTAAAAACAACTATTATCTACACCATAATTAAACTCTTTGTATATAAACAAATACTGGAATGGAATAAAAATGCTCCTACTTGTGTTTGGTTCATGCAATTAAAGCTGG
>VMDO01033979.1:0-17432 GCA_007922755.1 Pedetes capensis | reverse complement strand
TATTCAGTTCTTGACATATATTCAGAGACTGTGGTATGTTTGAATCAGACTGTTATCTCTATGTGTTCTTCTCAGTCAGGTTCCTTATATATACAAAACCTAGGTTCTTGGAATAATCATTTTTCTGTCTGTATAAGATTTTTTTCCTTTCTTAAATCTAGCTCTCTTATGATTAATAATAGAGCAAATATTTCTATGTGTAAAGTGCTTTATATATGTAGATATCATTATCCCACTCTTCTATATAATGAAACTAAGATTCAGAAATTTTATCCAGAACTCCTCAGACCGCCTTGCTGGCAAGTTTCAGAGTCAAAATCCAAAGGAAGTCTGCCAAGTTTCAAAGTAGATAGTCCTCTGAATATGATACACTGAATCCTTTGGCCTATTTTGCCTTGTTATCCCACATTATTAATTATATAAAAGTTAGCTACATCAAAAATTAAAATGTCTTAATTTTGACTTGCATTCTGTCTTCTATATATTGTTTAGTAGTTTTGTCTTGAAATTCAAATGTTTTCCTTTACATTGGTTATCTTATATTTGGCAAGAATAGAAAGGATTATCTGAATCATCCTAAAAGGATGTTGTTGTTGTTAGGTGCAGTAGAGTCAGTGTCAACTCATAGCCACCCAACATACAATAGGCTAAGCTTATTGTCAGTACTTCTCTGCTATTCATAGGGTTTTCAATAGCTGATTGTTTTTTGTGAGTGAGTTCCCAGGTCTTTCTCTCAAGCCTAAGCATCTGGTGTTCCCAGGTGGTCTCCCATCCAAGTACTAACCTGGTCCGAGCCTGCTTAGCTTCTGAGATCAGATGTCACAGTGGTATGGCTATAGGCATTCTAAAAGGACATATTTCCTCATATCTTAAAACAAAGCAAAATGAACAACTCCACTAATTTATACATGAACTTTGCTCTATTATTTTAAATATTCTCTTAATTTAGGAAACTTGCAAATATAGTAAAATGTATGTGAAGGGATAATGTTCATATATTTTAAATTGTAATTAGCTTTCAAAATGAACAGGTAAGGAAAATAATTTTGAGGGTGAAATAGGTATTAATCTTGAGACTTTTAAGAAGGGCTGGCAATGCAAATAAGAATCACTGTCTGCTTTCCCTAGGATAGTCCTTTGTTTTTTCAGGGAAAACTATAACATGTTCATCAGTTTTGTCAGCACTGTGACCAAATATCTGACAGAACCAAGGGAAGGATTTATTTGATTCACAGTTTAAGAGGGTTCAGTCCTTGGTTATTGGCTCCATGTTTTCAGGCCCATGATGAGACAGAACATCATGGCAGAGGGCATGTGTGGGAGAGGAAGCTGGTCACCTGTTGGCTGGCAGGCAGAGAAACAGAATACAGGAAAGGGCCAAGGCAAAATGTAGCCTCTAAGGACACACCCTAGTGACTTACTTCCTCCAACTAGGCCATGCCTCTTACTTTTCACCATCTCCCAATAATGCCATCGTAATATGGACCCATCAAGGGATTAATCCACTGATTAAGTCAGAGCACTCATGATGTAAGCCTCTTTGGAAATTTCCTCATAGACACACCCGAAAATGTACTTTACTAAGCTAGACTTTTCCTATTCCAATCAAGTTGACAATCCAAATCATAGAAGACTGGCTGTGGTTGAGCAGGCAGTTGCTTAGCTCCCCCATTAGCTGGTGCTATAGTGCAATGTATACAGGATCTCTATGGTGGCCTCCTATCCAGTCAGATCTCTGAAGCTAAGCAGGCCCAGGCCTGGTTAGTACCTGGATGAGAAACCACCAGGGAACACCAGGTGCTATAGGCTTGAGAGAAGGATCTGGAAACCCACTCCCCAAAAAACAATCAGCCATTGGAAGCCCTATGAATAGCATAGAAGCACTAACAATACTGTTTTGCCTATTGTAGGTAGGGTTACTATGAGTTGCACACTGACTGGACGGCACCTAACAACAAACAACAACAGTGCAATGTTTAGTAATTATTTAAACAAAGAAAGAAAAACATTGAGGAAGGAAAGTGCCACCGGCGGATACTATGATGTTGACAAAATCAAGGATATTATCTTATTTGACTCAATATTGGATGTCAACACATTTTAGTAAAATATGGTAATTATACCTGCATATTGGCTGCCTTTATTATGAACAAATTCTTAGAAAGCTGTCCACATAGGGCAGATAATTCAAGGAAACCAGAATTACAGCAAGAATATAAACACTTTAATAATAGAGATCTTTGCTTATTTTGTTCACTGATGTCTTAAGTATCTACATCAGGCCTGAATCATAATAGGTGCTCAATAAATATTTTGTAGTTGCATAAATTATTTTATAATACCCTATATTGTATTCTGAGGTCAACAAAGAAAACCAGAAAAAAACATTGATTCCAGTTTTAATTTTTAATACATCAGCATTTTGTGTGAAATTCTAATTTTAATTTATACAGATATTTAATATCATAGATATTAAAGCAATACTAACATATGAGAATTGTATCCCCTTAGAGTAAAGATGCTGCAATCAAATTGCCTACGTTAGGTTGCTGGCATTACTATATGCCAACTCTGTGATCTTAGGTAAATGACAATTTATTTGTGACTCAGTTTCAAATTTGTGACTCACCTATATCCTGCAGTTTCTTCTCTGCAGGATATAGGTGTTACTAAGTCATCTGACTAATAAAGTTGTAAGAACTATATATTCTAGAGGATTTTAGGTTTTATATGCTCCAATCAACATATGAAGTAGATATATATTTATTCATTGATTTACAAATCTAGTTAATATATAGATATATAGGATCTGAAGAATTTTAAAAGTTTCAATCATCTTAAAAATATTCTTAATCTCTACTCTGCTGGGATGGAAACTCACATATTGGTTCTTCCTTCATAATACATAATAAAATACACATTAAGCTATTAGCAATTTAAATAAATTACTTCAGGTACATGTAAAAAATGCAGATAAGATGCAGAATTTGGATCATATTATAATAGCTAATGTTTATTGAGCACTTTCTATATTCCAAATAATGGACTAAGTAATCAAATGGACCTTAAATTTTAATGTGAATTCAAAAAATCATATTATAAAGGATATTTCTGGGGAAGAAGGAAATCCTCAGAAAAGTAGAGTCCAAGTACAACATCATAGGTAAACATCAAAGCAATTGTACTATAAAAAAAATTGATTGGGGAGCTGGGCACTGTGGAGCACACCTGTAATCCCAGCAGCTCGGGAGGCGGAGGCAGGAGATTCACAAGTTTGGGACTAGAGGCAGTCTGTGTAACTTAGGGAGACACTGTCTCAAAAAAAGTTAAAACAATGGGCTGGGGTGCAGCTCAGTGATATAGCACTTGCCAAGCATGCAAGCACCAGGCCCTGGGTTCAAGTCCCAGTACCAAAAAAAAAAAAAAAAAAAAAAATTTAAGTGTGTTTACGGTGAGGATGCTGAAGTGAGTGTACCTATCACAGAATCCTTGCATCACCACATACAACTTTGTGACTTTGGGAAAATCAGTTAATGTGTTTCTAACTTGCTTCCTCTCTAGGTGCCATTATGGTATCTACTTAACAAAGCTCTTATGAGAATTAGGTGTGGTATGAATTGATTAGACTAGTTTACTGATATTCAATCAGTGTTAGCCCCTAGGCCCAACTTCCTGGGAGTACAAGTGCCCTCAAAAAAGCCCCATTTTTGAGATTCTTAATAATTTTATCTTTGATTTTTTTAAGGGAAGTTCAGAGGTACACTTGGAAACTTGGGCTGTCTGAAGCCTCCCCAACTTCCTAGGACAGACTCTCAGACACCTGACAGAGTATTCCAAAGCTGTCTTCCACCACTGCAGGGCCTGGGCACTGGAGCGAGGAGGGTTGATGCTATCCAAGAGCACTTGGTGGCTTCTAGATGGGGGCTTGGTAGCAACCCTCCTGCATGCTTGTCCCTGCTGGCTGCATGGGCACCCTGACTGGGTGGTTTCACCTCAGTGTAGAAGTTCTAATCTCTTAGGAATTGATTTTTATCTGCTGCAGATTGGGGTACAGACCCATGGGAGGGGAAGATGGACTTTTCTGCTCTTACCTGAGGCACAGTGCATCAGTCCAGCAGCCAGGGCAATTAGCAGGATGGTCTTCTGGGAGTCTGTAAGGGTTTGTACTTGTTCCTAGAGAACCTCACTTAATAGGGAGCCTGACGTAACATAGTAAATGAAAATCAGTGTGACAGGTCAAGAGATAAACTGTGGAAGAAGGGGAGGACGTTTTATGTTTAATTACCTTTAATGGCACTTTTTCTGCTCCTTGACTATGCTTCCTATGGTTTTATTTTTCACTTGACCCCAAAACATGTGTTTGTTCCTGTTAAATACTAAGAACTGAGTCCAATAGAGAAATTTGCTCATTGAAGAACATTTATTGACCATGTAAAAAATGTTAAAAACTGAGACAAAAGGACACTGGAGGGAAGATGGACTGATCTAGGCCTCAGTAGGTAGTGTGTGGTTTGTGTTTACTTTGCAAAGTAAGTTGGAAACATTCAAAAACTGCTGATGACTTTGCAAATAACCTGATTGATCTCTTCCCCACCCTCTCTTTTAAGGAGGATTTGGCTGGAAATAGTGCTATTACTAGAAACACTTAGAGCAAGAGTATTGCTCCTGAGAACATACATTTGATTTATTCAGCCAATGTCATACACACGGAAACAGCTTCCTGGCTTTGTTGGCTTAACACCATCCCCTCTTTGTTTCCAGCAAGGGCTATAATTTCTAATACTTTAAGTAGTGTCTCAGGAATTTAATATAGACAGAAGAATGTCAAAAGTAAATGCAGAGTGACAAATAATCCTGGGGTGAAAGACAGTCCAGAGGCTCAATGGAAAATCTTAACAAAGGAAACTATTGGCCACAAAATGAAATATTCAACCCAATAAAATTATATCTTTTATTGATGGCCATATTTCAGTTTTCTTCTAAATTCAAGGCAGTCTTAGTAAATGTCTTCATTTTATATTTAGACAAGGGCACAAGTAGTAGTTCATTCCATGTAGAATATATAAATATGGTAATGGTCTGTATTTAATATAATGGTGTAGCCTAATAGTTAGGACTTGAGTCATTGGGTGAGTTTCCCATTTTAAAATAGCAGCCTAATGCTAACTGCTTCAGAAAGTCATAATTCTCTTGAACTAAGGCTTAACCTGTAACTTTGACATATTTTCATACTTAAATAACAAAAATAAATCCAAATGAATTAAATACCTGATAAAAAAAGTAAAAGTTTACAATAAATGTTTTTCTTATTTGTCATCACTATAACACTATAAGGCTTGGGTTTAGCCTAGTTGGGAGAGCGCTACTCTATGCTCTCTGAGGCCCAGAATTTGATCCCCAGCACTGCCAAAATTGCAGAAAGGAGTGGCAATCTACTTCTGAAGGAATCCTGAAACAATCAGCCATTGAAAACCCTGCGATGGTCACTGTGAGTTGGCTCCCACCCCACAACACCTAACAACAACAATAACACTGCTATTCTACTCATGGGTGGGCAAACTCTAGCCCAGGGTCCAAATCCAAGTTGCTACCTGTTTTTGTATAGCCCACAAGCTAAGAATTGTTTTTATATTTTAAGGGAATATTAAAAAATAATATTTTGTGACATGTAAAAAATCAAATTTCAGTACCTAGAAACATAATTTCATGAGAACACAGACATATTCATTTGTTTATGGATAATTTTTGTGTGTTTTTGTACTGCAACAGCAGAGTCAAGTAGCTGACATAGAGGCTATAAGGCTCACAAAGCGTTAAATATTTACTATCTGGTCCCTTTGAGGAGAAGTTTGCCACTCCTGCTCAGGCACATACACTGGTCCTGTGAAGCAAAAAATGAATGTTTGCACAGTACTCTGAGTCCAGGAAACTTAAGCAAAAGAGCAATTATTTTTTTCATTTTCTTCCCTACTTTAATTATAATTAAAAAGTAAATATTTCATAAATAATTTTATGCTGTAGAAAAGCAGCACTGAAAGTGAGAAAAATGTTTGCAGCTAGCAAGAGAAACGGAGTGACTTCTGCCCAAAGGATTTTGTGCCTAGCTTTGATCTAGACATGCCATGATTCCAACAATGAAAGCATATGATAAGAGAAGACAGAGTTGGCAAAAACCTGACTTCAGTCTAGCTGCATGACTTTGCTCCAACATCCCAGTGGACCTCTGGATCAGCAGATTTTTGATGAGAACACAGATTAACTAGATGTGTCCTACATAAAGATCTGCTTACTCTTCTCCAAGCTACTTGACTTCATATAATTCAGTAGGTCATTTTTCCCTATTTCTTTCAGAGCTAATGCTACCATCCATTTTAAAGTATGCACCACGCCATCACAGGAATGTAAAATATTTATTTTCATGCAAATGTGGGCATATACCTGGAAACTTCTGGTTCCGTCCTAATGGGCCAGACTTAGAAAATAACTTTCTCAATGTGTTAAAGAATGTTTTCTTCATTTCTAAGGCATTGCTTTACTTATCATTATGATGATTGTTATACACCATTATACTTTAAATATATATTCATATCTTTATACACTTTGCTCATCATATGTACTTTAAAGAAATAATTCTAAGTAGAATACAGACACATATTTTCATTTACAATAATTCCACTCTGTGAGGGAAAAATAATAATTTGAAACCATATGTTAAAAGCCGTAATTGTTCTCTGGACAGAAGTTAGTATCTTTTACATGTAATATAGAAAGTCAAGACCTTTTCCAACACTACAAAGTTATGGCATTGCTTTGTATTTGTGGTTTACAGATTCACCAGATTGTTGATGAGTAAAAATGCCAATGTAAATTTAAAGTACCATTTAAAAATAATCATTGTATTTAAAAACAAAATAGAGCATTAAAATCTCTCTTGTGTTACCAGCTTAAAAAAGAAATAGGGATAAAAAAATCAGAAATCTGAAAAGGATGTTAGCTATCAACCTACTGAAATGTTTAAACTCTAAGCCAAGAGCTTAGATCATAGGAAATGGTTCCCAGGTCAACAGATTTCAAGCTGTTCAAACACCTACTAGGATAACTCTTTTCCACTAGCATGCAAACAGGAAGTTAATTTTAAAAAGAAGAAAGATTAAGCAACAAGTTTTTATCATATGTAGTCAACCTTACATACATATAACCCACAGAAGTTTGAGACCTTTTGAATTTCAATGTCACATGTACATTTACATATACATTTAGAATGGCTCTACTTTACACACTTAAAAGCTTTCCAGAGAGGCCTGCAAATTAAAATGAGAAAAACATGACAAACTTCTTTGTTTACAAAGACAGGCAAACGATGAATATCTCATTCTTGCTCTGTTATCCTTAGAAATGCTGAGGTTGCGATTGTAAATGTTAGTTTAAATTTGGTCAAAATAAGTTATTAGTTCATATATGTTCTCCATAAAATTATTTTTTTAATATTTATGATTTGTATAAAAAATTAGGTAATTCTCTTTCTTTCCCAACTGACTGCTGGTAATTTCTGTTAGAAAACAAAACAAGGATTGCTTACACTGTTGCTGAGTTGGAAATACCTGCAAATTAATTTATATTTGTGGTATCCGTGCTCTCACCCTAAAATGATCATTGAATATATTAGCTTTCCGCTTGGACCCAAGTTTTCTAAGTATACTGTTGGGCATTTTTCACTTTCCTCCACTTTCCTTCTAAGTATACTGTTGGGCATTTTCCACTTTTCCTCATAGTATGTCATCCATCAGTGCCTTTGATTTTTGACATGAAGTCCTGTCTTCCTTTCTACTTCAAATCCATTCTCTTCATGTAAAAGTATATTATTATAATAACCACTTGTTTCAAGGGTATAAAAGCTGTGACCTATATGAGGTAATGGAGAATTGTTTTCTCAACAATGTTGTCACATTTCGTCACCTTATCTCCAACCAAAGTTTCTTCATATGTGCCTACAGTCTCTAAAACTCTCTTATGAATATAGCTCCTCCCACTTTGAAAGAACTAACAACTAACCCTCCTCTAAGCTTGTGTCTGGGCCTCCAATTGAGCAAGTAGAACAAATGGATCTGCAGTCTTTAGTCACAGCATTTTGTAAATGAAAGAAATGGAAACTTTTATGACTCCAGAATAAGTGTATTGATTACATTTTTATTTTATATTTGGCTACTTATATGAGAAATATAGAACGAGCTGATGATGACTGAGGGAAAAATAATATAGTATCCTTGTGAAAATATAGCATAAATGAAATGAAAGCACTAAACTCACAACCTGAAATAGAACATTGAATAACTTTCAAAATCAGTAACCATTCAAGCAGTAACAACTTAAAGTGAATTTTAACTGATGACCTAGGCATAAAGACATGATTCACTAATTGTAGCCATTAGATGTCATGTCCACTAAGCATAAATACTGTCAATTTATATTTCTTTAAGACAAGAAACACTTAGATAAGGTAATACATTTACCACTTTAAATAGATACAATCAATTGATTATATTGATTTCCCAATACATCAAGTACATTGAAGCTCAGCATATATGTGTTACTCTGTTTGTATGAATGCACACATATATACACATATAAATATTATACACAACTTCATATTTTTATAAGCTTTATAAATGTAAGAATTTTGGAAAAATGTAAACTTATTGTTCATCATTAAATCTATTTCAATGACAGATTTAAAAAGTTGGTTTAGCTAGAAACAGATTACATTTAAAAAGGCCTGATTTTATATAAATATTGGAATTTAGAATTGAATGTGAATAGAATTTGTTGATATGCAAAGGCAGTACAAGTAGGATGCATGGTTTTAGAATGTGGTATGAGAAGTTAGACTACTTGGCCTTTTAATAATTACTAATTGACTTTTTTATTAGAAATTTTTAATGTACATCATAATGTGACTCATTTTGACATGCTTTTCATTGTGACAATTTTCATATATGCAATTTGATAAACATTATTCATATAGGTTACCCCTTACCCTCCCCTATGCTTCCCCCTCTCCCCCTTCCCATCTAAGTTTCCCATCCAAGTCTTCGCTGTCTTTTACTTAGTAGTATTTTTCAATATGTCCTTGGGTTCCAGTTCTGTTTAAGATAGAAACTTTTCCTGTAGTGGTCTTTGTTTTTATCTTGTTAGAACAATTACATGCGATTTCTAGTCCATTTATATTGACCTCATTCTTATCTTCCCTCCCCCCCCTTTTATTATGATCTGACCTTTGTGTAGGATTTTTTCCTTCTTGTAATTTTGAATCAGCTCCCTCATATGAGTGAGAACATGTGTTGTTTCTCTTTCTGAGCTCGTGTTCATTCACTGATTCCATCCATTTTGCTGTGAATGACCCTATTTCATTTTTCTTGACTGCTGAGTAGTATTCCATTGTGTATATATACCATAGTTTTTTTTATCCATTCTTCTGTTGAAGGGCACTTTGGTTGATTCCATATCCTTGCTATTGCGAAAAGTGCTGCATTGAACATGGAGATGCAGGTGTCTCTGTGGTATGATGACCCATCTCCCTTTGGGTAAATTCCCAATAGTGTTATAGCTGGGTCATGAGCAAATTGACTGACTTGATTTAAGACACTTTTATGATAACATCTTAGTTTAGAAGGCAAAGGCCTAGAGCAGAGGACTTTTGAAAATATATTTCACTTCTGACATCAAACAGTATTGGCATTTAAAATTTAAAATCTCAAAATACATACACACCAATCAAGAATTTGACAAAGCTTGTCATAAATAAAACTATATAAGAATTTCTACCATTTTTTCTGCAATTGATTTGCTTGCTGAAATATGCCTTGCCTATCATTGTATTTTTGACTACTTTTGTTTAAAGTGAAAGAAATTTATTGCAAATAGATAATATAAAAAAGCATGTGCCAGCACAGTTTTGAGAACTGTATTAAAACTCGTGTTATTAAATTGAGGAATTTTTGGTATCTATGGCAATACAGAAAAAAATTAAGGGCTCATAAAGGGAAAACTGGACATTCATAAGCATAAAACCACTTTAGTTTTAAAATGTTCTAAATAATGTAAGTAAAATTCATCTTACTGATGCGCCGAGCTGAGAAAAATATGTTTTATACATTTGTTTGTGCCTAAAATCTAGCTGATGACTTTTAATATGGAAAAATGTTTGATGAGGAAAATATAATCCAAGGAATGAAAGTGTGAAAAGGGAAATTGAAGAAATTGATTCATAGATTCAGTTTAAGTGAGAGAAATGATCAGTTCAATTCAATATCACAAGAGACTAGCATGGGGCAATGGGATAGTAAGGAAGCATCAACTTTTTATTATTTTTATCATTTATTCTTTTCTGAATTGCATTTGATTTTTTATAATGAATACATATTTTATAATTAATAAAAGACACATTCTATGAGTAATGCTAATGAATCAATGTTCATAATTTTATGGAGGTACAAAGACAGATATCTGTAAAGAGAATGTCCACTATACACCATACCTGGCTCAGGATGTTCCAGTGGATGCTTAATTTGACCCAACAAAAGCATTATATTAGTCAACTAGGTATGCTCTTTGAAAAAGAAAAGCATAGACTAGAGGCTGAAAGAATAGAACTTAATTTCTTAAAGTTCTGGAATCTGGGAAGTCTAAAATCAAGGTGCCAGCTGATTTGCTTCCTGGTAGGGGTCTCTGGCTTGCTGTGTACTCACATGGTTTTTCCTGGGCATATGAATGGAGGAGAGGGAAAGGAAAAGAGAGAGAATAGACATCAATGTTCTCTCATTTTCTTCTTATGAGGCTACCCATCCTGTTGAATTAGAATCCTACCCTTATGACCTCCTTTTTCCTTGATACTTCCTAAAAGCCCTATATTCACATATAGTCTGGGTTAGAACTTAAACATGAAATTTAGAAGTACACAGTTTAGTCCATAGTAAATATGGAAGGAGATTTTCTCCACAAAATCACTAGGCATGAAGGGAAACTCTTCAACTTTATCTCTGTACTTTCATGAGCTGAAAAAGATTCATGGCAGGGGTTATCACTTCTCCTGGTCAATGCTAAGGTTAGTAAGTGTAATTAGTGTAGTTTGTGTAAAATTCTCCCACAGTAAAGACCAATAGTGTAAATAGTTATAGTTCCTAACTCAGCAGGCAAGGCCTTGGTTACAGTAAAACAAAACATCTTGATTTGGGAACTCAAACATTAAGAACAAAAATAATAATTCAAATAAACAGAAACAAAACCTGTAAGAGTTATCAAGGAAATATTAAATAATAAAAACTATGAGTTAGCACCACTCTAAGGATATATTAATTTGGCTATAAAGCCACTATAATTAAAATTGCATAATCATATATATCCTTTGAGTTTACCAGCCCCTTTCTTTTCCACCATTTCTAATCTTCTGTTAAGAAATCAGGTTAGGATTTTTGTTTGTTTGTTTGTTTTTTACTTCAATTGTTGCATTTTTTAAATTTAGAATTCCCCCTCTGATCTTTATAGTTTTTCATTCCACAATTGAGATTTCTCATCTGTTTGCCCACTAATATCATATTTCCTTTAAATATATAATAATATAAATATATAACATTATTATGTATATAACATAATATAAATATATAACATGTTATTATATATAATTTTATTATATATATAGATATCATCTGCTGTGGGGCATGCCCCTCCTGGTCCGGCCTGGAGGTTCGGACGGGCTGCGCCCCCACGCACACAAATACTAAACACAGTCCACTCGGGACCCTCAGGTGAGAGGCGCAGACACCTGCGGCCCTCAGGACCCTGGAGGAGACGAGAGAAAGGAAAAGCCTCAGGCACTTTTGCCTTCCAGGGGCAAACACCTGTGTTGGTCTTCTTGGTGGTCACGAGGAGACAGCTGTTGCTTCATCAGTGATCAGACGGAGAGCAGGTTCTTTTCCTTGTTGAGGATTGCGACGGGAGAGCATTCTCTCCTCACCAAAGGTCCGGGGCAGAGCAGCAGGAGAGGTGCTTCCTCATTGGTGGTCCTGGCAGGAACCGGTGAGAAAGGGTGCCCAAAAGGGTCAAGCTGCCGCAGCACAGCTCTTTATGTAGCTCGCCCATGGAATGGCCTGAGCCAATCAGCTTTCAGTCCAATTGTCCAATCAGGAAGCACTTTGTACAAACGTGCAACCAAGTTACTCTCATTTTCCCTAGATTTCTAACTTACAAACCAGATATTCAAACGGCATTTTCCCAGTTTGGGAGTTTTTGCCAATTTCCTCCCAATTTTTCCCTACAATCTGCTTTAAAGTCTATGAACTCAAGTATCTGAACTATATTAGGGTCAGTTTTTGTAACTTTTTAAGTAGAATTTATATTTCCCTATTTATTTGACTAATAGATTTTAATGGTATGTTGAACATTTTGGATAGTACTTTTGATAATTTCTTCAAAGAGTACTGTTTTCTTGTTCATTTGTTTGCTTTCTGGGTGACATCTTGAACAGAGATGGAAGTTAGCATGAATCTATTGAAAGCCTAATATTTTACCAAGCTCTGTTGTCAGTGGAATTCTATTTCTAATTTCTGTCTCCCTTGACTTTTGTTGACCCTTAGATTTTGGTTTCGTAAGCATAGACTAGTGTTGATATTAATGTGTGTGTGATCCTTATTCCTAATTTAGAGCTTTGCTTGAGGCTCAGAAGACTTATTGCTGGCAAGGGCTAGAACTCTAATGTCTCCCAATACTACTTCTTAATCTGTGTTTGTACTGTGGCAATGATTTTATAATTATCTTATGTAAACCACCCCAGACTTTGAGCTCCACTAGATGTTTAGCTTCCTGTGGAGATCTAGAACAATCATGATGTTCAAATTATGACTTTCCCTTTTTCAGGAATTGCAGTCGATACTGCCTGCTGTCAAATGTTGGAAAGGAGCTGACTCATACATTTTCCCCCAATTTTATGGTTGGTAAACACATGAGGATATGTTTAGTTCCAGATATTTTAACATTGCAGAAATGGAAGTTCCTTGCATGGTTCTTAATTGCTTTATTTGTTGGTATTTCATATACTTTATTCCATAAATTAAATAATTTGCATCAACATACATTTTTTATGCTGGAAGATCCTTGCATATTTAGAATTATATGCAGATTAGCCAAATTGTATTCCCCTTTTTATATGGTATTGTTTCCAATGTTAGTATTTTACCTGTCATTTGACATTATAATAAATTTAAATTAATATGTAGATTAATTTTAGTGGTACCTTTCATTTTGTAATAGACTGATGCTATTTTCAAGATTTTGTTTGGTGGCACTAGGAGGCTGAACCCAGAGCCTTCCACCTAATTTTCAAGTGCTGTACCCCTGGACTGCACCTCTAGCCCATTCTTTACTTTTCCTATTGAATCAGGGTCTCACTAAATTATACAGGCTGCCTCTGGCCTTGAACTTGGAATCCTTCTGCCTCTGCTTCCAGAGTGTCTGGTATTACAGGCATGAGCCACTGCAGTTGGCTTATTTTTAAGAATTAACTGGAAAATTATTTTTGCATTCAACGCATTTATATAGTAGAATAATTATTTCTTCTTTGATTTTCTTTTTTTGGAAATAGGGTCTCACTGTGTAGCCCTGGGTGTCCTCAAACTTGCAATCCTCCTGGCATCACCTCTCAGGTGCTGGGATTATAAACCTTCACCACGATACCCAGCAGCCTTCTTTGAACTTCTGGTAGGTTTTTGCATATATAACATTTTAGATCTACTTTTATTTCTAGGATACAAATTTCCTACTCTTTCCCATTATAAATACTATTTTAATAATAAATCTATTCTGTATTCTTATAGATCTACAAGAATTTTTTTATTAGTATTTAATTATACCTATTGGTGGGACATAAAGTGATATTTCAGTTACTATATGAATTATTCAACTATCAAATCAAGATGGCTTACACTTCTGTCCCCTTAAACATTTTATAGAACAAAAGAAAAGGAAAAAATTTTATACTGTGATGACAGGTATATGTAGCCATAGATTATATCATGATTTCTTTTTGTATTTTCATAGTTGCTTCCTATATTTTGCATATTTTATCCCCTTTTTTACCCCTCTCTGTTATTCTTCCTCCCTCTTTCCCCTTCCCCATTGTCCACTTACTGGCACAAGTCCCCTTCCTCCTTATATTGGGTTCATTTGTATTTTCTAATTTTAGATACATAGATTTTACTTATGCATATGTATATGCAAGTATATACACATACATATATAGGTATAATTTTTCTTTAAGGTAGATTTAGCTCTTGCATAGTAGAGAGAACATATGGTGTTTCTCTTTCTGAGTCTGGGTTATTCTACTTAAAATTCTACTGTCCAGTTCCATCCATTTTTTTTTTTACTGCAAATAAAATAATTTCATTACTTACTGCTGAATAGTATTCCATTTGAATATATATATATATATATATATATATATATATATGTATATATATATATATGAATATATATATTTTTAAAAATCCACTCCTCTGTTGATGGACATCTGGGTTGATTCCAAATCCTTACAATTGTGAAAAGTGCTGCATTAAATATGGAAGTGCAGGTGTCCCTGTGGTATGATGACTTATCTTCCTTGGGTATATTCCTAGAAGTGTATAGCTGGATCATATGGTAGTTCTATTTTTAGCTTACTAAAGTATCTTTGCCTGCAGCTGTATCACTGTAGTGTCAAATCCCATCAGATCTTGGAAGCTAAGCAGGGTTAGTAGTTGGATGGGAGACCCCCTGGGAAAACCAGGTGCTATAGCCTTGGGAGAAGGACTCAGTAACCTACTCCCAAAACACAGTAAGCCATTAAAAACCCTATAAATATCAGAGAAACATGGACAATATTGCTGGGCTTGGCACAATGTACTGGAGTGTATCTTTTTTTGTACATAGAGTCACTATGAGTCAGACTGGACTGGACAGCACAACAACAAAGTATCTCTATACCCATTACCATAGTAGCTGAACTAATTTATAGGCCCACCAGCAGTGTAAGAGTGTTCCTTTTTGTCTCCATCCTAGCCATCATTTGTTGTTTGTTTTGTTAATCTTAGCCATTCTTATTGGTGTAAGATGGAATCTCAGTGTAGTTTTGGTTTTTATTTCCCTGATGATTAAGGATGTTGAGTATTTTTCATGAGTTTTATTGACCATTTGTATTTCTTCTTTTAAGAAGTATTGGTTCAATTATATTGCCTATTTATTTTTGGATTTTTTGTTGTTTTGGTATTTAATTTGTTGAGTTTTTACATATCCTAGAAATTAATCCTTTGTTAGATGTGTAGAATGCAAGGATTTTCTCCCATTCTATGGTTTCACCTTTGCTCTACTAATTGTTTTCTTTGATGTACAAAAGCTTTTTAGTTTTATGTAATCGTGTTTGTCAATTTTTGGTGCAATTTCCTGGGCAATTTGAGTCTTGTTAAGGAAGAACTTGTCTATGCTTTTGTGTTGGAGTGTCCTCTCTATCTTTTCTTCTTAGTAGGTTTAAGGTTTCCAGTTTTGTGTTGAAGTCTCTGATCCATTTTGAATTGATTATTGTACAGGTTGAGAGTATGGGTCTACTTTCATTCTTCTACACATGGATATCCAATTTTCCCAGAACCATTTGTTGGAAAGGCTATCTATTCTCCAGTGTATGTCTTTGGCCCCTGTGTCAAAGATCAGGTGACTGTAGTTGTTTGGGTGTGTATCTGGATCTTCTATTCTGTTCCATTGGTCTTCATGCCTAATTTTGTGCCAGTACCAAACTGTTTTTGTCATATGGCTCTGTAGTACAATTTGAAGTTGGATATTATGACACCTTCTGCACTGCTTTGGTGTTTAGAATAGTTTTTGGCTATATGAGGCCCTTTGTGATTCCACATGAATTTTAGAATTTTTTTCTTTTTCTGTGAAATATATCATTGGAATTTTGATGGAGATTGCATTGAATCTGTAGATTTCTTTTGGTAGTATAGCCATTATCACAATAGTGATTCTTAGGATCCAAGAGCAAGGGAGGTCTTACCATCTTTTAGTATCTTCTGTAATTTCTTTCTTTAGTGTTTTGCAGTTTGCATTAAAGAACTCTTTAGGGTTTTTAGTTAGATTGACTCCTATATATTTCATTTTTTGGTGGGTTATTCTGAATGGGATTGTTGTTTTGATTTCTTTCTCTTCCTATTCATTATTGGTATAAAGCAATGCTGCTGATTTTTGAGTGTCAATTTTGTATCCTACTTCTTTGCTGAAGGAGCTAATTAGATCTTAGAGTTTCTAGTGGAGTATTTGTTGTTGTTGTTAGATGCCCTCAAGTCAAGTCTGACTCATAGCGACCTTATGTACAGCAGACAGAAACACTTCCCAATTTGGTGCCAGGCACACGATCTTATTTATGTTTAAGCCCATTGTTGCAGACAGGGTGTCAATTCACCTGGTGGAGGGTTTTTGTCTTTTTCATTGACCTGCCACTCTCTCAAACATGATGTCTTTATTTAGTGTCCTTTAAGTATATGATCTTGTCATCAGAAAATAGGGATAATTTGACCTCTTCATTCTTGATTTGTATCCCCTTTATTTCTTTGTCTTTCTTGATGGCTCTGTCTAGAACTTCAATCACTATATTGAATAAGCAAGGAGACAGTAGACATCCTTGTCTTATTCCTGATTTTAGAGAGAATGCTTTCATGTTTTACTCATTTAGTATAATGTTGGCACTAGGTTTGTCATATATGGCCTCTATGATGTTAATATATATTCCATTTTTACCCAGTTACTTCAGGAATTTTACTATGAGGGATGTTGAACTTTGTTGAAAACTTTTCACCATCATTGAGATGATCATGTGATTTTTGTCTACAAGTCTCTAGATTTGTTGAATTACATGAATTGAATTGCATATGCTGAGCCATCTTTGCATCTGTAGAATGAAGCCCACCTTGTCATGATGTATGATCCTTTTTGGTTTGTGCTGCTGTATTTGATTCTTTATTATTGCCCCAATTTCATTGTTTGTTATGGGTTTGTTCATTTGTTTATATCTTCAGGATTTAATTTTGGTAGGTCTTATGGTTTAAGTAATTTATTCATTTCCTCTGTATTTTCATTTTTCTGGGTGTACAAATTCTCAAAGTGATGTCTGATCACCTTCTGTATTTCATTGGTATCAGTTGTTATGGCCACCTTTTCATCTGTAGTGTTATTAATTTGGGCCATATCTCCCTTTTTGGGGGAGGGAGTTTGGACAATTTTGTTTATCTTTTCAAAGAACCAACTCTGAGTTTGATTAGTTTCTGCACTATCCTTTTAATCTCTAGTTTATTAATCTCTGCCTTGACCTTAATTATTTATTTTTGCATGCTAGTTTTGGAGTTGGCTTGTTGCTG
>VMDO01033978.1:0-17432 GCA_007922755.1 Pedetes capensis | reverse complement strand
CTTGTGTTTCACCAGTTCTTTCAAGGCAGCTTCCACTTTGTCCTTCAACACCATAGGTTCCTCTTTGTATGCAACCTCTTGGAATGGTTGGTCATCTACCAATTCTTTCTTGTATAGTGACTGTGTATTCTTCCCATCTTCTTTTGATGTTTCCTGCATCATTTAATATTTTCCCTGTAGAATCTTTCACTACTGCCACTCGAGGCTTGAATTTTTTCTTCACTTCCTTAAGCTTGAGAAACACAGCATGTTCTTCCCTTTTGGTTTTCTGCCTCCAGCTCCTTGCACATATTATTTTATAATATTTGTTTTTGTCTTCTCGAGCTGCCTTCTGAAATCTTCTGTTTAGTTCCTTAACTTCATCATGTCTTCCTTTTGCTTTAGCTGCTCTACTTTCAAGGGCAAGGTCCAGTGTCTCTTTTGACATGTAATTTGGTCTTTTCTTCTTTTCTTTTATTTTAAAGAACTTTTTGCTTCCTTCTTGAATGATATCTTTTATGTCATGCCACAACTCTTCTGGTCTCCAATCATTTGTGTCTAGTGCATTAATCCTATTTTTGAGGTGGTCTCTGAACTCAGGTGGGATATACTCAAGGTCATACTGTGGCTCTCATATACTTTTTCTAGTTTTCTTCAGGTTCAATTTGAACTTGCATATGAGAAGTTGATGGTCTGATCCACAGTCAGCACCTGGTCTTGTTTTGACATTTTGTGCAGAGCTTTTCCATCGTCTCTTTGCACATATGTAGTCAATTTGATTCCTGTATGTTCCATCTGGTGAAGTCCATATGCATAGTCTCTGTTTATGATGTTGAAAAAATGTATTTGCAATGAAAAGGTTATTGGTCTGACAAAATTCTATCATGCTATCTCCAGCTTCTTTTCTGTCACCAAGACCATATTTTCCAACTACTGAACCTTCTTCTTTGTTTCCAACCTTTGCATTCCAGTCACCAGTGATTATCAGTATGTCTGGATTGCATGTTTGATCTATTTCATATTGCAGAATCTGGTATAAATCTTCCCTTATTTCATTTGTGGCCTTAGTGGTGGGTGCATAAATTTGAATAATAGTCATATTAACTGGCCTTCCTTGTAGGCGTATGGATATTATTCTATCACTGACAACATTATATTTCAGGACAGATCTTGAAATGTCTTTTTTGATGATGAATGCAACCCCATTTCTCTTTAGTTTATCAGTCCCAGCATAGTAGACCATATGATTGTCTGATTCAAAATGGCCTATGTTGCTCCATTTTAGCTCACTGATGCCATCAAAGTTTATGCACTCCATTTCTCTTTTCACGATTTCTAATTTGCCTACATTCATAGTACGTACATTCCATGTTCCAATTATTAATGGATATTTACAGTTGTTTCTCCTCATTTTGAGTCATGCCACATCAGCAAATGGAGGTCTCTGGGGCTTTAGTCCATTTGCGTCATCACAGTAGACTCTACTTTGAGGAGGCAACTCTTTCCCAGTAGTCTTTTGAGTGCCTTCCAACCTGGGGGGCTCATTTTCCAGCACTATATCTGACAGTGTTTGTTTGCTATTCATAGGGTTTTCAATGGCTAGTTGTTTTGGGAGTGGTTCACCAGGTCCTACTCCCTAGTCTGTCTTAGTCTGGAAGCTCAGCTGAAAACCTGTCCACCATGGGTAACCTTGCTCATATCTGAGGTACCAGTGGCAGAGCTCTCAGCCTCATTGCAACACACAAGCCCCCACAGTGCGGCAAACTGACAGACGTGGGGGGGGTGGAGTGGTAGGTCAGCAGAAAAAAAAAACGGGAAACCCTCCACCAGATGAATAGACACACTGTGTGCAACAATGGGCTTGAACATAAATAAGAACATGTGCCTGGCACAGAATTGGTAAGTGTTTTGATCTGCCGTACACAGGGTCAGTATGAGTTGGACTCAATTCAATGGCACATAACAACAACCGCAAGATTTCCCAGTGCTTGGCTACAGCAAGCCTTGTTCCTCTCCAGTATCTGGTCACGGGGTCTATGGGATTGAATGGAACTTAGGAGGTTTCTGCAGCACTTGGTAAAAGCAGGCTCCATCCAATCCTCCTACTGGACACATCTGTCTGTAATCACGTACTCTCTGTGATGGAGTCCTGAGAGAAACTCTGATTGTGTTCCTGCTCTTAGGAAGTGTATAGCACCATTGGGAAAGATAGTAAAGTGTAAGGTTAGAGAGTCCAAAAACCCAGGATTCAAATCCTAGCTCTTCTACTTACTGTAATATGATTTAAAAATTCACTTTCATCTGAGTGTCCATTTCCTCTTCTGTAAAGTAGTAGGAATAACAGTATTGGGTGCATAGAATTTTTGTGAGGATTACTGGGGTAATGAATGTAAAGCACTAAGAACTGTACCTGGAATTTAAGTCCTTAATATATTATTGCTACTGTTTTGTTATTTAAATACAGTGCTCTAAAAAAAAAGTGTCCAGTGACCTTCCCCATGTATTTCCATAGCTTAGCTTTCCTGGGAGAAAGGTGAATATCTTCAATAATTGCTACAGTTGGACATGGCTCAGTCAACAAGAATCTCCTGAGGATTCCAGGAGCTCGAGCACAGTATTGTCCAGGAACACTGCTAAATCTGCCCAGATTTTTGCTGCATCTGATGAATCCTCAACCACTATGCCTCCCCACTGCCACCAGAGCATTTTCCAAGTTGCTTGGCTCAATGCCAGTAGCAAACACATTTGAAAGCCAAAGTCTTTCTACAACATGTAGTGCAGATGTTTCTTGACCAGCCTCAAATAGCTTGACCACCAAAAAGGGGATGCCTTCTTTACCTGCTAGAGCTTAGCCTTTCCTTAAATAATCCGTATGTAGGAGATGCTGGGGTGAAGCTATATTCCCTGTTGCAACCAACTGTGAACTGAGGGCACTCAAGATTATAGTATAAAAAAAAACTAAAGAAGGATTTTTAAATGAGTGATGAAAATGATCTAAATCCTTAGCACTGGTGCTATAATACTGAGAAGGAATGTATAGAGTAGAGGATGAATGAATGCATGAATGAGAGAAACTTGTGAATGCTTTTCAGCAAGGATTTATGTTAAGTGATGGAATGGCTAAATTAACAAAAGCATATAGATCAGAGACATTTCATTTCTTATTTGCAGAACCCAGAGTATAGGACACAGAGAAATAATTCTATGGGTTCCCAAACCTCCACTGTGCCCCAACATGGAAATGAGAAAGGAAGTGAGAACTTAAAAGCAGGGGAGCAGAATGTTTGGGAGAGCTGGGTATTGGATACACAGGGCAGTAAAAGTGGATGTTGGCTCTTGCCTCTTGAGACAGGAAAGGCCCTTGCTCACTTTTTGTGCCCTCTGTGTTACTGAACACAAAGTTAGGAGATAGCTGCAGGCCTCCCAGGACCTTGCATCTGGCCAAGCAGTATGCTGAAAACCTTGTTTTAATGCAATTTCCCAGGGAAGTGCCTTCACAGGCAGCACGGCCCAGCCCTGCACTATTAGCTTCAGATGATCCAGGCAACACAGATTTGTCATCCTTAATCTAGTGGTTTAGTCTGATCCCCAGGAAAGAGCTTTGAATCCTCATTTCAGTAAACATCTTCTCTCTAATCTGTAAAGCTATTTATCAAATATGAATGCACTTTTTGAAATGAGTGACTCATTTCCCTGGTGTTTTTGTTCCAAAAATAATTAGAAGTGACAATACAAAGAATTACACATAGACTTGAATCATCATAAAATAAATATAAAGTTGGAACTGCCCTTGGAGGCTCACTCTCTTGTGCAGCTTCCTCTCTGAGGAGGCATGGGCACTACTATTGGCAGATCTGTGTTCCATTATTGATTAGCTTTTAGACTCTTGTTACATATTAGATTAGGATGGCTCTGTGAATAGAGAATGAATAGGCCAACCACACACATAAGTATCTAACAAAAGAGATTCAGACATGATTTTTTTTTAAATAAAGAAAACCTCATTTGGGTAAAACTTGAGAAAATGACAAAGGCCATTAAGCTCATATTCTAGGTGACTTCTTATATCTCCATTCTGTTCCTTTTAGAATGAAGCCAAAGACCACATTTCCCCAACTTGGGATGTAGGCGTGTGTGTGTGTGTGTGTGTGTGTGTGTGTGTGTCCACATTAACCATTCAGGGCAACAGTTTTAAACTAGGTATTAGAAGGCATTCTGCAGGAGAATAAATGATGTATGTTATGAGAGTATTCTGTAAGATTAAGCCCTTAAAACTCTAAAATTGATGTGTAAAGAGGATTTTAAGCTCATGTTCTGAGTGTGGCCAAAAACATCTGGCAGCATATTCTTACTCCCGCTTTCTCTCTCTCTCTCCTGCTCTCTGAATTCTCCTTTCTTGTTCATGTAAGTGCATCTGCCTCAAAAACTGCATGGGTGAGAGACCAGAGAAACTTGGAAAGTTGTGTTGGTTCTGATGATCCAATGTCAAAACAGCCAACTGGATGCAGGCCAATTTATTCAGAGCACTTTGGCATCACCCCAACTACAAAATCCATTTAACTCATTCTAGAATTTATTCCTATTGATTAGAAAGGCAAAAGTTCTGTTCTTGTATGTCACCATTGTCCTCTAACACAGAAAACAACCTTTCTGACCAGTCACTTGATCAATATCTGAGCTTCTATTGATTTTGTATTGCTTCTGTAATAAATTGCCACAAATTTAGTGGCTTAAAACAAATTCACTTTCTTGCAGTTATAGGGAACATAGATAAGACATGGGTATCACAAGGTTAAAATGAAGGTGTTAGTAGGGCCATGTTCTTTTCTGGAGGCTTTACAAGAGAAACTGCTTCCTTGCTCTTTCCAGATTCTAGAGACAGCTTGCATTCATTAGCTACTGGCTCCTTTCATCTTTGGTATCAACAATATTACATTTCTCTGATCCTTCCATTGTGATGTCTTTTTCTGGCTACAGTCTGGAAAGTTTCTTTTAAGGACTCATGTTATAATTGTTTGAATACACCCCCCCAGAGTTTCATGTACTGGAAACAATCACCAACCCCCAAATTCATATGTTATTGATATTCGGTGGGAGGACTTTGGAGAGATGATTGAGTAGTGAGGGCCCTTCCATTCATGGATTACTGGATTAGTGAGTTATTCAGTGAGTGGCTTTGTTATTCACATTAAGCTCTCTGCAAGCTTGTTCTGTCCTACCCTGTGATGCCCTCTGTCATGTTGTGATGTAGCAAGAAAGCCCTCATCAGATGCTAAAAAGATGCCGCCATGTTCTTGGACTTTCCAGCCCCAAGAACCATTGTCTAAATAATCCTTTATTGCTTATAAAGCATCCAATCTGTGGTATTCAATTGTAGCAACCAAAACTGAACTAGAGCACATGTAATTAAAGGGAGAGATTATCCAGGATAATGTCCCCATCTGATGGTCTTTGCTGTTGATCCTGTTTGAAAGGTTCATTTAGCTATGGCATAATATATTCACAGGTTCTGTAATTAGGTCATTAATATTTCTGTCATCCACACAGCTCCAGCATTTTTTGATTTTGGTGATGGTAGTGATGCTAGGAGGACTTCTCTATTTCCATTGGATCTAAGATGAACAGGGTTTACTCAATCTGAGAAATATGAGAAATAATATTTATTCTTGACCATCAAGGTGGCCATTGAAACTCCCATTGTTCAAGGTCTATCAGCAAGGAGAGAAGCTCCTCCAGTCATCTCTGATAGACTGGCACATTCAAGCCCTTTGGTGTTTGGGGTCCATGACACAACCTGGCTACTAAATAGATTTTCATCCTGAAATGAGAAATTTGTTTCTACAAGGTTAGGCATTCCCAACTTCCACAAAATTGTATTTTTACAGTTATGTATTCTTCACAGATATACAAAGTGTGTATACATTTAACATAAAAACCACATTTTCCTTTGCCAAATTAGCACATAACATGCTTTTGCCTTTACTTGATAAACAGCCTTTTCCATTTAAATGCCTACTAAATAGCATGTAATTGTACAGAGTGAAGGGAATGTAAAACTCAACTGAAATGCCATAATCAGCTTTTAAGTCAAATTACTAGGCTTTCATTGAATCATGATTCCATGGCAGTTAAAACAAATGTAGGTGGCTGATGTTGAGTAGCTCAATTGCATTTTCAGCATAGAAAAGTAATGTATTTGCTCCTCAAAAGGTGTTTAAGTAATAAAATATTTCACAATATAAATTTGCTGGTGGAATGGGGGAGGCAGTAATTCCCAGTTAGATTTGGTGTGGGAGTAAATATAAGCTAACTCACACAGACAAGTCAGGGCTGCCAAATCCATGGGATTGGCAATGTCTTGTAAATTCGGGCAGTCCGGGCTGTATAATTCAGCCTGAAAAAATAAACAATCTCTTTCTCCCTTTCATTTCCTGTGTAATTAAGGAAAACACTGACTTAGTTGCCTGGATAATTACAGGGCTATAGGCATGGCCTTAGGCTATCTAGATAAGTGCCAGTAAAATCACCTGAAATGTGAAAAATATCAGGTGATGAACTATTGGCTTTTTTGAATATTAGTTTAAATAATTTCCTTCCCCTTCTCATTTTGAATTGGGGGAAAAGTTACTGCACTGAATGCACACCTCAACTCTGGATGATGCTGTCAAGGAGCCACTTGAATAAAAATATGATATTTTCAACAGCTTCCTGTTTGCTGAGTAACTCTGAGCCCAAAACCCAGACATAACACCTGCCCTGTGTTCTTACTCAACTGCGGAATGTGAGGACAAGAGGCATGAATTCACCTCAATTTTCTGTCCTCTGCCCATCTGTTAGAGTGTCCTAGAAGCTCATTCTTCACTCTCATTAGTTGGGCCAGCCATTCACTTCTTTTCATGTCAGTTTGTTCATCTGGAAATGGGGCAATATAGTATAGTATAGTATAGTATAGCATAGCATAGCATAGCATAGCATAGCATAGCACTATAGTAAGCTCCATAAGAAGTATGAGCAAGGATGACAATGATAATGCGAAAAACCATGACTCTGCTGACCTGCCTGAGGGAAGAAGACAGAGGAAGATGATGAGATACATAGGGAGTCACTTGCCTTAAGGAATCTCTGTTTCCTTCATCCCAGGCCAACTCACACAGCTGAGGGCTGGGAGGAGGGAAAGGCAGGTTAAGCATGTAACAAATCTCTAGAACACACAATAATGAAGAGTTTGGAGAGAGGCCATGTTATTTTTCTTCTTGGAGAATGAACCCATATCAGGAGGTAAGCAGAGCTAGAAGCAAAACCATCAATTTCAAAACCTAAATGTGCAAAATGTAGCTTCCAGTAAAGTAGCACTTCTCTACTACCTGGCCTCCTTTCATTCAGATAGATAGAGGCAGAAAGATCATGGGCTATGCAATTGGGAAGATGTGATTGGAACTCCTGGTTCATCCTGTATACATGTCTATAATACTGGACTATGCATTTTATATCTCAAAACCTTGGTTACAGGTGATAACCTGTAAGATGGAGATGAGGATTATAGGTATCTTAGCCACTTTGGAACATATGAAATAGACTTAAAACAGCTATTTTTTGTGGGGCTTTATAACTTTTATTTGCATTTATGTTATGCTGAATTTATTCCCGTACCATAAGTCTTTGTATCTTCAATTTCTTCTAGGATATCCTTTTCTTCTGTATAGACTCCTCTTCTGGCTTAGGAACAATTTGCTCATTTTCAGTGAGGATTATCTCAATGTGGCAGGGGGAGCGCATGTGTGGGTTAATCTGATTGTGAGCTCTGTAAATGTGGCACATCTTAGGGGCTTTGTTCACCTGAGTATGTTCAATGACCAAAGAATTGACATCTAAACCCTTAAGGGTACATTCTTAAGCATATGTAGCAAAATATTCAGCACATCTTTTGGGCCAATAACTCTATTTCCATTCCCTGTTTAGCCTGGGTACACCTGACATCTATACCATTGTAATATCAGAATTGCACACATTGTTTCTTTTTTATTGGAAAATTTTAATGTACACCTTAATGTGATTCATTCTGACATGCTTTTTATTGTGGCATTTACATGTATGCATTTTGTTGTACATTATACATGTAAGTTCTCCCTTACCCTTTTGTGCACTTCCTTCCCCCATCCCAAACCCCACCAAAGACTTCTCTTCCATTTGCTTGCCTTTTTATGGCAATATTTTTCTATAAATCTCTGGGTTCCAGTTCTGCTTAAGATAGAAACTTTTTTGTAGTGAACTCTCTTTTTACATTGTCAGAACTATTACATGAATTTTCTAGACCATCTATAATAATACCATTGTTAGCTTTTGTTTTGTTTTGTTTTATGTTCTGACCTCTGCATAGGATTTTTTCCTTCTTATAATTTTTTTTGTGTGTGTGGTACTGGGGGTTGAACACATGGCCTTGCGCTTGCATGCTCTGCAACTGCTGGACCACTGAGCTGCACCCTCCACCCATTTTTTTTTTACTTTTTGAGACAGGGTTTCGCTAAGTTACGCAGACTGCCTCTGGTCTCAAACTTGCGATCCTCTGGTCTCTGCCTCCAGAGCCTCTGGGATTACAGGCATGCGCCACCACGCCCGGCTCAAATTTTTTCCTTCTTATAATTTTGATTCAGCTCCCACATATGAGAACATGTGGTGTTTCTCTTTCTGAGCTTGTGTTCGTTCACTTAAAATAATTTTCTCCAATTCCATCCATTTTGCTGCAAATGGCATTATTTCACGTTTTTTGATTGCTGAGTAGTATTCCATTGTGTACATGTGCCATAGTTCTTTTATCCATTCTTCTGCTGAAGGGCACTTTGGTTGATTCCATATCCTTGCTATTGTGAAAAGTGCTGCATTGAACATGGAGATGCAGGTGTCTCTGTGGTATGATGACCCATCTCCCTTTGGGTAAATTCCCAATAGTGTCATAGCTGGGTCATATGGTAGATCAATTTTTAGTTTTTTAAGATACCTCCATATTGATTTCCACAGTAGTTGCACCAATTTACAGCTCCACCAGCAATGTAAGAGTGTTCCCTTTTCTCTGCAACCTCGCCAGCATTTGTTGTTATTTGTTTTCTTGATCTTGGCCATTCTTACTGGTCTAAGTTGAAATCTCAGAGTTGTTTTAATTTGCATTTCCCTAATGGCTAGGGATATTGAGCATTTTTTCATGTGTTTCATGGCTTTATGGAGCATCTCAATTGATGCTGAAAAGGCCTTTGACAAAGTGCAACACCTTTTCATGATAAAAACTCTGGAGAAGATAGGTATAACAGGCAAATACCCTAATATCATAAAAGCCAACTATGACAAACCTACAGCCAACATTACATTAAATGGAGCAAAACTGAAACCATTTCCTCTTAGATCCAGAACAAGGATGTCCTCCCTCTCCTATTCTATTTAACATAGTAATTGAAGTCCTTCCCAGGGCAATCAGACAAGAGAAAGAAATCAAAGGGATACAGATTGACAATGAAGAGGTCAAATTATCCTTATTTGCAGATGATATGATTCTATACCTAGAAGACCCCAAAACCTCATCCAGAAAACTTTTAGAACTAATCAACTCCTTCAGCAATGTGGCAGATATAAAATCAACATACAAAAATCAATAGCTTTTCCTTACACCAACAGTAAACAGGAAGAGAAGGATATTTCAGAAAAAATACCTTTCATGATAGCCCACCAGAAAATTAAATATCTTGGAATCAATCTAACCAAAGACCCTTCAGATCTATACAAGGAAAATTTCAAAACATTAAAGAAAGAAATAGCAGAGGACACTAAAAAATGTTAGGACCTTCCCTGATCCTGATCCCTGATTGGGAGACTTAATATAGTAAAAATGGCTATCCTACCAAAAGCAATTTATGCATTTAATGCAATCCCCATTAAAATTCCACTGACTGACTTTACAGAAATAGAAAAAATGATACAAAAATTCATATGGAATCACAAAAGACCACGTATAGCTAAAACACTCTTAAGGTGCAAAACCAATGAAGATGGAATCACAATCCCTGACTTCAAGCTATACTATAGGGCAGTGGTAGCAAAAACAGCTTGCTACTGGCACAAAAATAGGCCTGGCTGGGTACGGTGGTGCATGCCTATAATCCCAGAGGCTTGGGAGGTAGAGACAGGAGGTTCGCAAGTTCGAGACCAGAGGAAGTCTATGTAACTTAGCGAGACCCTGTCTCAAAAAGTGAAAAAAAAGGGCTGGGGGTGCAGCTCAGTGGTCCAGCACTTGCAAAGCATGCAAGCGGAAGGCCCTGGGTTCAACCCCTAGTACCGCAAAAAAAAAAAAAAAAAGGCCCTAAGACATGTGGAAAAGAATAGAGGACCCAGAAATACCTCAACACACCTATAGCCACCTTATTTTTGACAAAGGAGCAAAACAAGTAAACTGGAAAAAGGATAGTCTTTTCTACAAATGGTGCTGGGAAACATGGTCATCTCCATGCACGTGCAGAAAAATGAAAACCAACCTGCATCTCTCAATATGCACCAGAGTTAACTCAAAATGTATAAAAGACCTCAACATAAAACCAGAAACTTTAATAGAAGACAAGATAGGCAATACACTCCATCATATAGGCATAGGAAAGTATTTCCTTAATAGTACTCCAATTGCTCAAGAAATTGCAACAAGAATAGATAAATGGGATTACATGAAATTAAAAAGCTTCTATATAGCAAAAGAAACAATTAACAGAGTCAAGGAAACCCCCACTGAATGGAAAAAATCTCCCCATCCTATACATCAGACAAAGGTCTAATTACCAGAATTTATAAAGAACTTAAGAAAAAAGTTCCCAAGAAAACAAATAACCCAATACACAAATGGGCAAAGGAACTGAATACACAGTTCTCAAATGAAGAGGTCCATAAAGCCATGAAATACATTGCTTCTTTAATGTGATACCTTTCAGATAGGTGGTGGCTTTTCAGATATGCATACCCTTGATGGACTGCCAGTTTCGTGGGTATTAATGTGAACATGAAAATGTGCACCTCTTCGTTTGCATGATTTTGTGGAGTTTTCTGGGTCAAGAGAGTAGCAGACCATTTTCACAGGTCACCTCAGGTCACTTACAGGACGAGTTATTTTTGTGTTTCAAAATAAAATTTTAGTATTTCAGTATAAGTTTGGATTTTTGGAAAAGTTATGAAGATAGCAAAAAGAGAATGCAGGTCCACACCAATTTTCCTCTATAGATAGTTTCTTACATTAGTATGACACATTTGTCACAACTAATGAGCTAATATTAATGCATTATTGTCACTGAAGCACAGATTTCCTTAGTTTTTCTCTAATATCCATAGTCCCATCCAGAATTACATTTTGTCATTGTGTCTGCTTAGGTTCCTCTTGGCTATAAGAGTTTCATAAGTTTCATTGTTTTTGATGATCTTGATGGTTTTGAGGAGTAATAGTCAAATATTTTTTCTGAATGACACTCACCTGGGATTTGTCTGATATTTGTCTCATGATTAGACAGGAGTTATAGGTCTTGAGGAAGAGGCCCACAGAGAGAAAGTGCCATTTTCATACATCCTATCAAATCAACATTCTATCAACATGACTTAGCGCTGCTGATATCAACCTGAATTACCTGGCTGAGGTAGGTTTGTCAGGTTTCTCCACTGTAAAGTTATGGTTGCTTTTCTTCTCAGTCACCATAGTGTACTTTGTGGAAGGAAGTCATTGCACACATCCCACATTTGAGATATAAGAAGTCATATTCTACCTGCTTGAAGAGGTACTATCTGCATATATTATGCTAATTTCATACAGAAGATTTTTCTGTTTTCCTTCATTTAATTATTCATCCCACCATTTATTTATGTCAATATGGATTCTTCATTATTTATTTTATGCTTTGAGATATAACTTAGTATTACTTTATTTTGTCACTCAATTTGTTCCATCTTTGGCCATTGAGGACTCTTTTAGGTGGGCTCCTATGTTGCATTAACAAGCTCCCATCCTGTTATTTTCTGCTCACTTTATTATTTTCTGGCATTATAAGAAGCACCATGTTTACCTTGTATATTTCCTTCCTCATCCTTGAAATCCACCATTACCAGTTTCTTTCATGGAAGAATGGTATTAGGATCTGGGTGCTGAGTGTGATCACTGCCATGAAGCTGTCACTGCTTCTCAGTGGAAATAGCTAGAGGCCCACTGACTTGTGTGCATACATAGATCTGTAATCATTTCTATATATCAGTGTGAGGGTACATTGATCTATATCTATATATCTATATCTATATCTGTCTGTCGCCTGCACCTATACCACCCTGGCATCCAATCCCATCATATCTCAGAAGCTAAGCAGGTTCAGGCCAATTAGTACTCAGATGGGAGACTGCCTGGGAATATTGGGTGCTGTACACTTGGGAGAAGGACCTGGAAGTCCATCCCCAAAACAATCAGCCATTGAAAACCCTATGAATAGCAGAAAAATGCTGACAGTAGTTCCAGGAATGGCACAGTGTCAGGTAGCGTTTCATCTGTTGTACATAGGGTCACTATGAGTCAGGCCCAACTTGAAGGCACTGAACAACAACATATCTGTCTATATCAAGCTAAACTTGAGTTCCTACTGCTGTCTCTGTTTCTAATCTAGGACCGTGGTGTTCATTCTAGTCTTTCTTCCTTGCTTGTCTCTATCCTCCCACTCCAACAGTGAGAAACCTGACTCCTATCATCTACCATCCACTGGCCATTATTTTTTCCAATCTTATCTTACATGCATAATTGTTTCAGAATTGTTAACCCACACAATGGGGAACAACTTCACCAATTAGAGTATAGTGCTTATGTGTAGTTGTTTTTGTCATTAGACATAATGTGTCCACTCATTTCCAATGTTACGTAGGTCAACAACTTTTTTCTCCACCTTCTACAGTGAAGTTATGTCACACATTTGTAAACACAATTAGATTTTTTGTCACAGTCTGACAATTTAGTTTCACAAACTCTCAGATGATTTTTTAAAATCTGCCTATGTTAGGTTTAATACTTTACGCTATAAAGTTTTATGAGTTTTAAAAAACACATAGTGTTGATTATCTACCAGTAAAGTGTCATACAGAATAGTTTTACCACCCTCAGAAATCCCTTGTGCTTCACCTATTCAATTTTACTCCCACCCCAGATATCTGGCAACTACTGATCTGTTTCTTTTCCAGGATGTCATGTAGTTCACATCCTTTTCAGATTGGTTTCTTTTACTTAGCAAGATGCATTTCAGAGTCATCTACAGTTTTGTGTGGTTTTATGTCTCATTCCTTTTTATCACTGAATAGTAATTCTATTGTATGGTTGAACCACAGCCTGTTAATCCAATTACTGATTGAAGGTTGTATTGGTTGCTTCCAGGTTTGGGTAATTATGGTTAAAACTGCTATACAAATTCATGTAAAGTTTCATTTTTTTGTGTGTGGATATAAGTTTTCTAGCCATACCACCCTGGTGTCTGATCTCATCAGATCGCAGAACCTAAGCAGGGTCAGGCCTGGTTAGTACTTGGATAGGAGACCACCTGGGAAGACTGGGTGCCTTAGTCTTGGGAAAAGGATCCGGCAGCCCACTCGCAAAACAATCAGCCATTAGAAACCCTATGAATAGCAGAGAAGCACTGACATAGTTCCAGGCATAGGCACAGTGTCAGGGAGTGTTTCATTCTGTTGTACATAGGGTTGCTATGAGTCAGATATGACTCGATGACACCTAACAACAACAACAATCCATTGTGTAAATACCTACAATTGGTGAATTATATGGTAAGACTACATTCAGCTCCATAAGAAATTGCCAAATATACTGGAAAAACTGTCTACCAAAGTGTCTGTACCATTGTGTTCTTACTCTCAACTAACAAGAGTTTCTGTTGCTTTGCATCCTCACTAGGAATTGATACTGTGTTTTTGCTATTTTCACCTTCAACAACAATATGTGTGCAATAGTTTTTCATTGCTGCTTTCATTGCAATTCTTTAATGACACATGATTTGAGGCTTCTTTTTATGTTTGCTATCTATATATGTTCTGTGGTCAGATATTTGTTCAAATATTTTGTACATGTTAAACACAACAGTGTCTTTTATGTTGTTGTTGTTGTTAGGTGCTGTTGAGTCATGTCCAACTCATAGTGACTCTCACGAGTTTTCAATGGCTGACTGTTTGGGGATTGCCTCAGGAGTGGATTGCCACGTTCTTTTCCCAACAGTGTCTTATGGAGTAATAATTTTTTAAATTTCAATAAAGTTAAATTAATCAATGCTTTATTTCATGAATCATGTTTTTGGCATTGTATATAAAATATCACCATCAATCTCTTATGAATCTCTAATTGTTTTACTCTATTTGTATTCTTTCTTCAACAAATTGCCTTTAAGCATTTGTAAAAATTCCATTGACTATAATTGTGTGGGTCTATTTTTGAGCTCTGTATTCTGTTTCATTGTTCTAATTTTTGCTATGAACATTTTATATGCCTAATTTTTCACCAATATCACACTTTCTTTTTTTATTGGAAATTTTTAATGTACACCTTAATGTGATTCGTTCTGACATGCTGTTCATTGTGACATTTTCATATATTCATTTTGTTGTACATTATTCATATAGGTTCCACCTTACCCTCTTGTGTGCTTCCCCTCATCCCACCCCCCCCAAAGACTTCTCTATCATTTACTTGTATTTTTATGGTAATATTTTTCTACATATCCTTGGGTACCAGTTCTGTTTAAGATAGAAACTTTTCCTGCAGTAAACTTTGTTTTTACCTTGTCAGAACTATTGCATGCATTTTCTAGACCATTTATAATAACACCATTCTTAGCTTTTTTTTTCTTTTATTTTGATCCGACCTTTGTATAGGATTTTTCCTTCTTATAATTTTGATTCAGCTACCACACATGAGTGAGGACATGTGGTGTTTCTCTTTCTGAGCTTGTGTTCATTTACTTAAAATAATTTTCCCTAATTCCATCCATTTTGCTGCGAATGTCCTTCTTTCTTGATTATAGTTGTTCTATAGAGAGTCTTGAAACCAGGTAATATGAGTCCTCCAACTATGTTCTTCTTTTCCAGAATTGTGCTGGTTACTATAAATTCTTGGCTGGTTACCAAAAATTCATTTAAGATTTAGAATCAGTTTGCCAATATCTTACAAAGGGGCTTGTTGGGAGTTTGTGATATTATGTTTTATATTTTGGTTTTTGTCCATGGTTTCTCATCTAAAACTCCCTCCCCAAGGCAGGCAATAGAAACTACAATTTCTCTTTCCTGACGTAGGTTTTCAAAACTCTAATCTTTCACTCTTTTTTTTTTGTCTTGGAGCTAGCCATAAAGAAATTCTCTGACTTGCCCTTGTCTGAAAGTAGGACATAAGATATTTTTTGTTCCAGAGGGGTTCTGCCTCATACCCTACAGCATAACATACAGCACAGAGAGGCCAAGATGCATACTGAAAAAGGCTTTGATGGGTCCCTCCGCTTCAGTCTTTTAATGTTTGATAGACATTGGGGTCTCTATAGAACCCCAAAAGGACAGGGTTCTGAGAGCTTCTGGATAGCTGAACACATGGAGGTTTCTGGAGGATGACACAAACAGAGATGGCATAGAAGCTCTGTAGCCCTTCTCTCATATGTCACACTATGCATCTCTTCATCTGTATCCTTTGTAATCTCCTCTATAATAAACCAACTAATGTGTTTCTCTGAGTTCTGTGAGCTGCTGGAGCAAATTAATAGGACCCAATGAGTGGGTTTTCAATGGTTGATTGTTTTTTGGGAGTGGGTTGCCAGGTCCTACTCCCAAGCCTACAGCTCCTGGTGTTCCCAGGTGGTCTGACACCCAAGGAATAACCAGGCCCAACCCTGCTTACCTTCCAAGATCTGATAGGATCAGACACCACAGTGGTACTGCTGCAGGACAAGGGAGACAGGAGAAGAATTGATGCTTTTGAACTATGGCACTGGAGATGAATATTGAATACACCCTGGACTGCCAAAAGAACCAACAGATTTGTCCTAGAAGAAGTGCAACCAGAGTGCTCCTTGCAAGCAAGGAAGGCTAGACTGTGTTTTACGTATTTCAGACATGTAGTCAGGAGGGACCAATCCCTGGAGAAAGACATCATGTTTGGGAGAGTGGCAGGTCAACAGAAAAAGGAAAACCCTCCACCAGATGGATTGACACAGTCACAGAATGGGAGAGTGTTTTATTCTGCTGTGCATAGGGTTGCTATAAGTTGGAATTGACTAAATGGCACCAAACAGTGACAACAATGAGTGGGTGAATCAGAAACTCAGGTAAAACAACTTGAAGCTTGCAATTGCTATCTAAAGTGGGAGGAAGTAGTCTTGGGGACTGAGCCTGCAACCTGTGGGATCTGACACTATTATCAGTGTCAGAAGTGAATTGGATTATAGGGCACCCAAGTGAAGTCCACTGAAGAACTGATAGGTCCTTATAGGGAGAAGTCCCCACACTTTTGGGGCTCACAGAAGCTTTCTGTGTTCATTATTGTTGTCTGAGAATGGAAGAACTAAAGCATCTTTTTCCCAACAGAGGGTTTAACTGGGATGCTGTTGTATTTATAGAGGAAATGACATCTTCATAACAGTGAGTCTTCTACTCCATTAACACATATTATTTCTCAATTATCTTAGATTTTTGATTCATCTGTGTTTTGTGGCTTCCTGAATATATATACTATACATATTTTGTTAAATTAAAATTTTAGTATTGGATTTTCATTGCTATAAGCGGTAAATTTCAAATTCAAAATTTAATTGTCCATTGCTGATATAAGACTTTTACATATTGACTTGTCTTTTGCAATATTGATTCTCTTGTTTATTTGTTCCAGGAGCATTTCTTGTTTGGTGTTTCCTACATAGACAATCATATATATATATATATAATATATAATATATAATATATATATATATATAATCTTCAAATTAAGTCACTCTGCCTTTCCAATCTGTACACATCTTTTCCTTTTTCTTGTCTTATTGCACTAGCTCAGATTTCTGGTACAATGTTTAATAGGAATGGCAGGGAGTCGATATCTTTGCCTTGTTTCCTATCTTAAGGGGAAATGATTCAGTCTCTCTCCATTAAGTATGATATTAGTTTTAAGTTTTCTGTATATATACTTTGTTATGATAAGGAAGTTTCTGCTTGTTCTTAGATTTTGAGAGTTTTTATTGTGAATGAATGTAGAAGCTTGTAAAATGCTTTGAATCTAATTGATTTAGTCATAATGTTTTTCCTATTAATTCTGTTAATATGTCAAATTACATTGCTTGATTTATTAATGGTGAACTCACTTTGCATTCTTGGAACAAACACCACTGAACTATAATGCATTATTCATTTTTTTATTGCTGGACTTTAGTAAT
>VMDO01033977.1:0-17432 GCA_007922755.1 Pedetes capensis | reverse complement strand
TTTCAAAAAACAATCAAAATGATTGACCAAATCTACCCTTTAAAAGTAGTGATTAGTATTCAATTAACAATTATATTTAAATAGTAATAGATTTTATTTTCTTTTTCAAAGTAGGAGTATGACTTAGTGTCCTCAAAAAATCTGAAGGAGAGATGCTGTACTGATTACCTAAAAGAGAATACTACTTCTGTGGAAAAGGTTTCAAATCATTAAAAAAAAGAACAACCATTTTACTAAGAATTCATCATTTTTTGAGCCAAAGTAGGCCAGATTTCATTAAGACTTTTGCATACTACACTCACCCCCAAATATCTGACAATTTTAACACTCAAACAACCTTGGAAATGTCTTCTTTTAACATTTGTCAAGTTCCAAAAGTAATATTTTATTCATCATATAAGCCAAAAGAGCCATAGAACTTATGTTTGTTTAGCCTATATGTCTGTTAATCTTATGCTTTGTTGGATGAATAGAAGACATCATAGCATAGGATAACCCTTATGGAAATTCTAGTATTGGGTTTGTGTAGATCTAAAACAATGATTTGAAACCTTTATCCCTGTCCCTGCTAGAACTATGTAGAGATCAGCCATGGCCTGGCAAGTTGTGGATAAAGCAGATGAAATGCTATTCCATATAGGTTACTTGCCTGAGGGAAGACTTACACCACTGGGTAACTGAGTGAGTATTATTTAATGTGACCCAATACATTTTAGGCTTATAGCAATGCATCATTCCAAATCAAGTTGCAATGTTTTAAGAGTAGGATGTAAGTGAATAAAAGGAAACAACAGTTTGTCATTGATTCTATAAATATACCAATATACCACCAGTGACCCTCATTCACTATTGTTTTTATTTAACTACTCCACCTTGGTAGAGATTATCTATAAATTAACTTCCTTCTGATCACTAACTCATTCATGCCATATTAAGATCATGATGGCAAAATTTGAAATTTAGAGAGGGAAATGTTCTAAATGAATCCACTGAGTCTATAATGATGGAGAATTTCAGAGAACACAGCTTCTACAAACCAGTATGATTTGAAAAAGGACTGGCAGGCTATTATTAACTAAATGAAGAAAAATATATATACCATAAAAATCAATTATTTAAAAGAAAATAGAAATCTTTCTCAGTGCTAGATTCTCTGGACTCATCTTACTAAGAGAATTTGACATTTCAGGGCTGAGCACACTGTGGAAACTTAATAAATATTGAGGTTTACAAACAGAAACCATAACAATGATATGTGGACCAATTTTCAAAAACAATGAAAATCAATGTTTTTAATGTTTTACCCTGCCACATTCAGTTAATTGAATAATTTAATGTACACTTGATTTGATTGGGTTTGATCATAACTATTTCAATTTTCTATAGAACATTAATCAAATTACTCTTAATGCAGAATTCCCTTTATTTGTGCCCTCAGAATTCCAGAATAAGTGGAAAGTTTATTTTTAATGTTTCTTGTTTAAAACAAATTTTAAGAAATTGGTTTTTATTTATCCCATATTTCTCATTATCCAAGCCACTTGCCCTAAACCACAACCCTGTTCCAATAATACTCAGAAAACTTGTTCACCAAGAACAATTGTTCAGTGCCATTGGTTAATTTAGTTAATGTAACATTGTATAAAGCCTAACATTGGTGTTAACATTAACTGTTGATTTTTGAAAGCTGTAGTTGCCAAGCATGGCAGGAAGACAACAAGAGCAGTGCTTGGGTTATGTGTTCTTAAATAATTTCTTGTTTGGTTGTATTAGTAGAGTAACATATTGTAAGCTTTCAACTTGTTACCATTTTGGTAGATGTCAAAAGAGAAATAAAAATATATATTGGCTGTGTGATTCTGTTTTCTGTGGAAATATTTCAGTGAAATAATGCTCACAGTTTAGAACTCTTTCTTGTTAAAATAGTATATGCATATATGCATACAAGCTAATATTCCTGCTCCCTCAGCTTGATGCCAAATAATAATATTCCCAGGAAAACTAAGATGCTATTAATACAATTCCCACTATAATTTTATTTGTGAAATAATTTAAATATTCACATTGTCTAATGAGATCAGAGTTCTCTGGGTATAGGTTTTAACAATAGCATAAATGATTGAATGAATGAGTTTTTAGATCCTTTAATATTGTGAATATATTAGTTAAGTTTTCTCAGAATAGTATTTTACTACCTAAGACTCTTGAGGAACAATATTTATTATTATTACCAACCACAAACACAGCTCTTAGAGTAAATCCTCAGTAAACCAGATCACATATTAAAGGATCAATTTTTGATATGGTTGTTTTCAAATAGTAGGAATGATGATATTCTTTGGAAAAATTTTTATTATTTAATTAAACACTTCTTGAGTAGAATAATATCAGATGAACTCATCAGTTGAACATTGTGATAATCCATGTTCTCCTAAATGACCCATGACCAGAAAAGTACCTCTGATTTAATGCAACAGCGATGGTGACCAATTGTAGCTCCTTTTTTATCATAGTCCATCAAAGAAACACAAAGAAGTCCAAATTAAAATTAGTTCAATAAGAAAAAGAACATGTTCCCTTTCCAACTGTTCGAAAGACTTTTTTAATCGTTAAGCAAAGTTCACATAGTAATTATCTTATTTATGAAAGTAAAAGCAGAAGGATGTTTCTCTTATTAAATAAATGGCTTTATGGTTTGGATGTGGAAGGCTCCACAAAACAGTCAAAAAAGAAAGCGTGTTGAATGTCATCAACTCTTTTTTCCCACCGTTTAAAATTGTTTGCTTGGTTTCAACGTATACTACACTTACATAAGCTGTTTATGAAGAGCCAAATTAATAGTCTTTGCAATTGTTTTCATTGGAATTTGGAGGGCTGACAAATGAATTAGTAGAAAATGGCAATTCTACATGAATTAGTTTTTAAGTCTCCCTAAGAGGCCTATGCAGAACTTAATAAGAGACTTATTAGGAGAAGTAGGACAACTTAATTCAGATTGATTATAGACTTTGGTGAAAACAGCTGGGGTTCAAATGAAACTGAAAAAGAACTTATATGCACTTCAAAGTATGCTAAGCAGATGTCTGAAACAATTACTCCGATCAGCCTTTTCAAAAGTTTCAAAGGCAGAATGGGAATAGCATGGTAAACGAAGGTTCTATTTGCCTAAGTGGAGGTAGAGGCTTTTAACACACATACCCAGTGCTATCTAAGATCGGATACTTTGGGTAAAGAAAGGGAATTTGACATTGCTGTCCTAAGTAATTTGCTTTTAGCTTTATAAACAAAGCAGGAAATGAAAGGGAATACGTGGGAACTGAGTAATAAGCTCTCCTAGCAACACTAACTTACCATTAATTTCACACTGAACAAATAATTTGGTCAGGATTTTTAAGATGAGTAATTACTACTTTCGTTTCTAAGCTCTATTAAAGCCAACGATGACCATTCTATTGAAAAATAAATACTGTACTTTAAAGTATATAGTGAGACTTTACTATAATTTGCCTTTTTATAGCTGTATCCCCAGATATTAAAGGCCAAATCATATGCTTTTAAACAACACAGCTGCATGCTTTGAAAACTAGATAAAACCCTGGGTACTCCATATGACAGGCATTAGTTCCATGTTTCATCCAGCTTTATGAAGGATTACATCCTTGCTGTTTGTTTTTCTTCTCAAATGCTGAATACATATGGTATGTTTTCTCTTTTTGAACCACAATAAGAATAACAAAAGCTTCCATATAGCGATTCATTTGAAATTCATAACAGTGAACAAAGTATTAGTAAACTTTCCTCTTCCTACCATAGGCAGCATACTTCATTCATTAAAAGTGACCGTGGCTTACTGAGAGTTGGGAGAGCTTACATATTTGGAGTCATTGTCATAGTTGCCCTGCTTGTAGTAGTTCTCTCTATTCATGCCTCCTTTAACTCTTTAAGAAAGGATTATAAACTTTGTTTATAAAACTCACATATAAGAAAGAACCTAAAGTTGACTCATGTAAAGAAAAAATATACTTGAATTAATAAAACAAGAATGAAGTTTTAGAACCAGGGTTAAGACCAAAAAAAAACAGTAAGGGAAGCATTGCATGAATACCATTGAAAGCTTCCTGCTTCCCAAAGAGAAAATGAAATTCGAATACGTTACATCGCAGCTCACATTATCTGTCCAGAGAAAATATACTTGGTTTTCTTCAATGTTAAATTCTGGAATAATGTTTCTTTGACAAATTTCTCAAATAAAGCAAGCCACAAGGATTGACTAAGGTAGCCCTGAAAGGATGTGTTTGCCAGTTTTCTTCTTAAAATTTTAGATGTGAATGCTGAATATAAAAAACCATGGCATAGTGGCTTCATCATAGTCCCTAGTTCACTATATGCATCATCAAATTAAACTCAATTAGAATGCCAAGAATGGTCTAATCAAAATGTTTCATTAATAGAGCTTCACAGGAAATCTTGCAGAATCCCTGTCCTTGACTTTTTATAGAAAGAAACACAAATTAAAAATGATAAAAAGTGCAAAATGCATAAATAGAGGTGACAAATTTGCATATTCCAAAATGAAAACCTGAGAAGGTTTAACTATGCTGTGTGAAAGGCTCTGTTTAAAGTCACAGCTGGGGATATAGCTCATTGGTAGAACACATGCTTAGCATGCATGTGGCCCTGGGTTCAGGTCTCAGCAATCAATCCATCAAGTTAACAATTAAACTAAGGGTAGTGAAGTATTCCTGGCTCAAGAATAATGCATCATTTTCTCTGTGGGGAAACAATGGTTGATTAGAAAAAGAAAACAGAAGTAACCCACAAACATTTTCACATTGGGACTGTTCTTAAGGACAATAATATCCTATGCAGACTTTGGGTTCAAAAGTTATTTTATTTTATTAGTCCCAGTTAGTTGGATGGTTGAAGCAGGAGAATCCCTTGGAGCCCAGGATTTCAAGGCCAACCTGTGCAACATAGCGAGACTCTGTCTCTTGAAATAAAAAAAAATGATGGGGGTATGGCAGAGGATGTGTAAAACTCTGGGTTTGATTCCCCATGTTATGGTTTGAAACTAAAATGTCCCCCAAAGGACATGTGTCTAAATGCTTGGTCCATAGGTGATGGCACTGTTTGTGGAGGCTGTGGAATTTGGGGAGGTGGCACTTCACTTGTAGAAGTAGGTCACTGGGGCAAGGCCTTTGAAGGTTTTACCTGGACCCCCAGTTCTGGTTGCTCTCTCTCTACTTTCTGAAACCATGATGTGACGTCCTCTGTTGCAAGGCTTGACGCCAGCTGCTCTTCCATGCTTCCCTGCCATTATACACTGTGATCTTTGGAACCATCAGTAAAATAAACCTATACTTCCTCCTCAAGTTGATCTGCCAAGTATTTTGCCTTATATAATGCTGATTTAGAAATGGAAACAATCATGTTTATTATAACCAGCATATAATTACTCAGATAAGTAGCACGATTTAAGTGTATCTATGTCTGAAATGTCTACTCCCATACCACCCTGTTGTCTGATCTTGTCAGATCTTGAAAGCTATGCGGGGTTGGGTCTTCTTAGTCCTTGTATGGGAGACCACCGGAATATCAGGTACTCTAGGGTTGGGAGAAGGACCTAGCAGCCTACTCCTGAGACAATCCTGAAACAATCAGCCATCAAAAGCCCTATGACTATCTGAGAAGCACTGAAAATAGTGCTGGGCATGAAAGTGTTGGGAGCATTTCCTTCTGTTGTATCTAGGGTCACTGAGTCAGACCCAGCTCGACAGCACCTAACACCAACAACAACATGTCTAAGAAAGACAGATGTATTGGTACTTATAAGTTCTGTTCAAAAGGAGTAAGTAGTATTTATGTTTTGCCATTATTGGGATCAGAATGAATGTACTACTATTTGGAGTATTGAAATGAACTTTATCTTAAGATCAAAAATAGATAAGATATGGAAACTAAAATAAATACTGCAAATAGGGCTGGGTAAAGGTCAGGTGATATTTGAACTGTTTCACTTTTAGTTATCTTTTATTATTTAATCATGCTGCATACATTTTCAGTTTCTACAAAGTGTTTTTCTTTCTTTCTTTCTTTCTTTCTTTTTTTTTTTATTGGCAGGGCTGGGAGGCTGAACCCAGAGCCTCACACATGCTAGACAAGTGTGCTAGCATTGAGCCACCCCCCTACCCTCTTTATTTTTAAAGTTTGAGTCAGGGTGTTGCTAAGTTGAATGGGCTGCCGCTAGCCTCAAACTTGCCATTATTCTGCTGCAGCCTCCTGAGTTGCCGATATTACAGGCATGATCCATGGTGCGCAGCTCTACTTTTTGTTTTATAAATGGCTAAGAAAGATATGGCTAAAAAAGAATCCCTTATGCTTGCTCTACAGCCTACATATTCAACAACTTGACTGAATTATTAACTAACTTCCTTTCAGACATTTCCCTAAACTTATTTCTCACTTATGGAGAAAAACTAACAAAACTAATTCCTGTATTTTTAGATAATAGTATGATAATGCAGAAAAATACAAAGTAATGTATTTTAAAATATTATCTTAATTTTGAAGCAGACAGCAATATTAAGTATTGCCTTAAATGTTAGAAATTGAGGCCATAGCATGTTGGGGTGCAAAGGGATTTTAGAAGTGATAAAGTCAAATTTTTAACCTTTTCTTTTTATACATTCACCTATCATTTTAATGAAGAGCTACTGAATTCAGTGTTAAAATGTAGGCTTTGTGAGGACAAAGGCTGTCTGCTTCCTTTATAACTACATGTCTAGCACATTGTACAGTAGCTAATAAGCTTTACTCTTTTGGCTCTGTGTGTGTGTGGGGGGGTGTTCATGTGTTTGAGTCACAGTCTTGCTATGCAGCCCAAGTTGGCCTTAAACTTGCTATGTAGCCCCAATAGGCCTTGAACTCCCAATTCTCCTGCCTCAGTTCTCAAATGAATGAATGAAGATACTAAATGTGATTCCTTATACATTGCTGGGTTGGGATTTAGCTCAGTTGGTAAAGCGCTGCACTGCAGTCTCTGAGATCCCGAGCTCAATTCCCAGCACCACAAAAATGGGAGAAGGGCCTGGCAATCCACTCCCAAGGCAATCCCGAAACAGTCAGCCATTGAGAACCCTATGAGGGTCGCTATGAGTTGGATACCGACTCGACAGCACCTAACAACAACAACATACGTTGCTGGCATTAGCTTAGGAGCTTAGAATTTAAAGATGTATATACTAATCCTTCTTTTTAGAAACTTCCCTTTCTTTGGGAGAAAAAATATAATTAAATTGCTATAACACATGAGAAATATTAGTGTGACAATTTGATTATGTTTGGTGTTCTACGAAAGCACCAAACTGAGAGCACTTACTTTTTTCTGCTTGGTGGGAGATGGAGGGTGGCAGACATTTAGGGGAGACTATGAGACTGATGACATCTGTTTTGGGCCTTTATTGCTCTGTAAAAGCTGGCCAGGCAAATAAGTTGGGGTGACCCAGAGAGAGCAAAGAACATTAGCAAAGGCAGGAAGTTATGAAAAAGATGATATGTTCAAGTAAAAGGGTGGCATGGGCAGAATATATTGAATGGCCTGGATGATGAGAACTATAGGTAAGAAGTTAAGCTAGGGCTAGGAAGAAATACTTTCCCTCTTCATTCACTGGATTTAATTTTCCAGGCAGGCATTCTCCTACAATGTGTTTGGATTGGAAAAAGCCAGATAATGCAGCAATATCAGTAAAGAAACTGCTTATTCAATAACCAAATATTTAAAGTGTTGTGTTCATAATGTTCCACTCACATTGGCTGGGGAGTGGGATTTAAATATTCATTCTGCTATCATGTAAATGAAAGATACTAGGGAGCCACGCTCTGTGGCAGAAACCTGTAATGCCAGCTCCTCTAGAGGCTGAAGCAGGAGGGTCGTGAGTTCAAGGCCAGAGGTAGTGTGTGTAACTTAGCAAGACCCTGTCTAAATGTAAAAATAAAAAAGGGGCCAGGAGTGTGGCTTGAGATTGGAGTAGTTGCCTAGCACGTTCAAGGCCATGGATTCAATGTCCCAGTATTGAAAATAAAAGAATTTTGCAAAATAAAAGAAGGAGAGAGGAATGTGGACCAGTGCCATGAAAGTCAAAGAACAGAACTTCCAAAAAGAGGCTGCTGACAGATATGACATGTCCGTGAGAAAAGACAAATTCTTTAGGATTTGATTCTAGGACTTTTGTAGTTTTGAAATTAGATGAGTAAGATCATTTAAAAGTGACTGTAGCAGTATACAGACAGGAACTGCTGGAAAATCAAGCCAGATTCTGAAGAGGGCAGGGAACTAGGGAGATCATTGCTGATGTCAGATGGATCTTAGAAAAAAGTAGAGACCACCAGAAAGATGTCTATCTATGTTATATCAACTATGCAAAGGCATTTGACTCTGTGCATCATAACAAATTATGGATAACACTTCAAAGAATGGGAATAGCAGAGCACCTAATTGTACTCATGAGGAATCTGTTCATGGACCCAGAGGTAATTGTTTGAACAGAACAAGGAAACACTACTTGGTTTAAAATTGAGAAAGGTGCATGTCAGGGCTATATACTTTCACTACATGTCTTCAATTTCTATGCTAAGCAAATAATTGGAGAAGCTGGACTTCATGAAGAAGAATGCAGCATCAGGATTGGAGGAAGACTCATTAACAACCTTTGTTATGCAGATGACACAACTTTGCTGAAAGTGAAGAAGATTTAAAACATTTACTGATGAAGATCAAAGAACATAGCCTTCAGCATGGATTGTGACTCAACATCAACAAAACAAAAATCCTTACAAATGGGTCAGTATGCAACTTCACAATGAATGGAGAAAAGATTGAGGTTGTCCATGATTTTGCTTTACTTGGTTCTAAAGTCAACACCCATGGAAGCAGCAGTCAAGAAATCAAAAGACACATTGCTTTGGGAAAGCTGTGGCAAAAGATGTCTGTAAAGTATTGAAAAGTAAAGATGTCACATTGAAAATGAAGGTACACCTGACTCATGTCATGGTGTTTTCAGTCGTGTCATATGGTTGTGAAAGCTGGACATTGAACGAGGGAGATAGGAGAATAATTGATGCTTTTGAATTATGGTGCTGGAGATGATTATTGAATATACCACGGACTGCAAAAAGACCCAAAAGTTTTGCCCTAGAAGTGCAACCAGAGTGCTACTTGGTAGCAAGGATGACTAGGCTACTTCTCACTTATTTTGGACATCTAGTTAGGAGGGACCAATCCCTGGAGCAGGACATCATGTTTGGGTGAGTGACATGTCAACAACAGAAAAAGGAAAACCCTCCACTACATGGATTGACACAGTATCTGCAACAATAGTCTTAAAAATAAATAAGTTTGTGTGCCTGGTACAGAATCAGGGAGTATTTCATTCTGCTGTACATAGGGTTGCTATGAGTCAGACTTGCCTTGATGGGACCTATCAACAACAAGAATAACAACAAGCAAGGCAAGTTTCAAGTTGTTGGTTTCAAAATGATACCATCCAATATATTATTTCCTTATAAATATTTTTACCATCTTTGTGCCAAAGGGAATTTCATTTTTGAGAATAGTATTCCAAATATATAATGATTTTTTCTTCAAGTCTGCAGTGGACTAAGGCAATGAGCAATTGTATTACACATATTGTTTTCTAAGGGAAGGGCAGAAATGATGGTCTAATTTCACAGTGCCATAAACTTCGCCCCCCCTTTTTTTCTTGTCCTTTTGCCTTTTTCGCCTTTTCGCCCCTTTCTGCCCACACCATCAGCTAAGCAAGACTTTTTCACCTTTTTGCCCAGACCACTGATGAGGAAATAGCTCTCCTGCTCCTGTCCCCCGGCCCTTCAGTGAGGAAAGAATGCTCTCCCATCGCAACAATCAACAAGGAAAGAATCCGCTCTCTGTCTGATCACCTATGAAGCAACAGCTGTCTCCTCGTGACCACTGAGACCACCAACACAGGTGTTTGCCCCTGGAAGGCAAAAGCACCTGAGGCTTTTCCTTTCTTCTATCTCCTCTGAGGTCCCGAGGGCCGCAGGAGTCTGCGCCCCTCACCCTAGGGTCCTGAGTGAATTTGTTTAGTATCTGTGTGTGCGGCGGCGCTGCCACTCTGAACCCCCAGGCTGGACTGGGAGGCACGTGCCCCACAGAGAGATAATTTAATTTAGTTAGCAAAAAAGGCCAAAACTTGGACTCTTGATCTTGACAAGCGGTGCATTTTTTCTCTAATACTAAATAACACATAAAATACCTGCATCCTCCTGTATATCAGATTATTTTAGCACAAATTAACTTCCTAATGGCAAAATCAAAATTGTATTTTGGCCTTGTACCTTTTTGATATTTCATTTCCTATCATTGAAATACACAGATGATTCCTTCACTAGCTTCTCTTGTAGAAACCATCATGGAAAAAAAAGTGAATTATTGAAAGATGAATTGATTTCTATTGCTTAAGGGCCCTATCTGTAACTTCATGGGATGAAAATGCTGCCACCAAGTTTAGGTGAGAACCTCTTTGGGGTCTCTCCACAGGCTTTGGAGAAAGAAGTTGATGAGATACTGTTAAGGCTTGAATCTAAAATACCCCATAAAGGACATGTGTTTGAATGTCTGGTCTCAAGGTGGTGGTATTGTTCTAGAAGGTTATGGAACTTTAGGGGGTGGAATCTAGCTTTGTGGAAGTAGCTCCCATGGTTGGGCCTTTGGAGATTCTATACGGGCCCTCAGTTCTTGTGGTGCACTCCGATCCTGATCCACCATGATGTGAGGAGGACCTCTGCCACAGTCCCGGCCCCTTGCCCTGCTGCCACACTTTCCTGCCTCAATGGATGGAGATCCTCTAACCTCTGAGCCTCAATAAATCATTCCTCTCATAAGTTTGGTTCTGTCAGTATTTTGCCATAGCAACACACAAGTTGACTAACACAGATACCTTGACTTTTTCCAGGTGATCTTGGAGAGAGTCAATGAGGAGATCGCCCACAGGTTGCCAAGATCCCTTGATCACCTCTGCTTGGCGCAGCTTGAGGTCCAGCTCATCCATACCCTCTTGAAGTTCCTGTAGTCGTTCCAGGGCTTCATCTAGTTTTCTCTGCCAGTCAGCAGAGTGTAAGTTCAATTTTTCCCACTCAGTGTTGACCTCCTCAGCCTGCTTTCTTAGGAGTCGAGTGACATTCTGGGCTCTCTCCTCAGGAAGCAGCTCTAAAGTGGTAATATGATAAGGTTTTAGGCTACATTCATTTTGTTTTTAAAAAAACCCACATTGTTGAAAAGATCAGACTGGAAACAAGGAAGAGAACACAGATTAATAAGAGGCCAACCTACTAATTAATGGCTCTTTTATACTTTGACATAAATTTTGATACAGTCTAGCATATCTAAGGGCTGGGATTTAGCTCAGTGGGTAGAGCGCTGCACTGCAGTCTCTGAGGCCCCGAGTTCAATTCCCAGCACCGCAAAAATGGGAGAAGGCCCTGGCAATCCACTCCCAAGGCAATCCCGAAGCACTCAGCCATTGAAAACCCTAGGAGGGTCACTATGAGTCGGATACCGACTCGACGGCACCTAACAACAGCAACAACAACAAAGCATATCTAAAGTCTGTCTTCCTGAGTGAATCTGTTCTACATTCTATCAATCAGATATTTCAAGATGTATTTGAGCTATTGAGGAGACAAATACTATGATGTACACCACAATCTCTAATTTATTCAGTCAGACTCTTAAATTGAAAACTGGCTTGTAGTCATTGTAACAATAACATTCCTTCTCATAGATAAACTCCATTATTATTTTTGAATGTTCCAATAAATGATCACTAGTCTCCTTCAATGCTTGTTTATTAATGTGCAAACAGATTTATGCATGGTTGTTTATGATTCCTTATTCTTTTTCAATGTCTATGTTTAATTTGAATTGATTCTGTTTAACCTAGGAAATATGGGAGCTATCCAGACCCTGGTAGCAAAAATGAATGGATCCCTATGTCAACACTGATCCTTCTATTAATATGTTATTACAGTTCCAATTCAATTACCTCTGGGCTCCTGGTAGAGTTTCTCTAGTCCTTCCAAAGGGTCCTCTGTCAGAAATATCCGTACAGTCTCAAGAGTACTCATGATTACAGGTTCTTTCGTTTTCAATTCCCTCTTGAAGGCCTGTGAAATGAGAGGAAAAGAAATGCTTATTTGGCTTGTGGCATTCTTTACAAATTAATCCTGGGTACTCAGAACTTGTTTAGGAAACGCCCAGGTCAATTTCTACCTTGTTTATTTATAAACTGATAGTTATAAAATGATAAAGAAGGCTATCTGGGTCTTTCTGCTAATGAGGAAACCACTGTGTTTGTAAAACTATTCTGGGGAGAAGTGGGGAACTTTCAAGATAGGTGATGCCCTTTCATTAAGGTAAGAGTGCCTTGTTTATGTGACCTGACTGCCAAACTTGAAAACTAGAGCTAAAGTTACAAGGCATACATTGCAAAACCTAACATAGCTACTGAAGTCTTAAATACACTAAAAGCCACGGACATCCAGCACATAATGGTAAACCTTAACCGCCATTTGGAGGACTTTAGGCAGTATTGAAGCATACATCTGATTTGTTGTTGTGTTAGTGCCATTGAGTCAGTGTTACTCATAGCGACCCCATGTACAACAGGCAAAGCACTATTGTCACGCTTTTCTGATATTCATAGGGTTTTCAATGGCAGATTGGTTTTTTGGGAGTGGGCTTCTGGGTCCTTCTCCCAAATCCAACTGATAATCACCACTTAATTTTGTCAAAGTGTCTGACAGTGAATAAAACAGTGTGTTAAAATTGAACTAAGTGAAAACTGTCAGTACTTTTGAAAAATACTCATTGCATTATCCACTGTGACTTCTCTGAAGATATTAGAAATGTTTTGAGTTATTATGGAAGCAGGGATTGTGGGAACATGTGTCTATAAATGAATAGGCCTGCAACAAGTGTCTTAAGGCCATATGGGCTAGTTGTCAGTTTTAATCTCTAATCTGTAATCTTCTTTGATACAAAGGATTAACAGAAAGGCAAAATGCATAGTTTCTGCCTTCAAGAAATTACTGGACCAAACAAGAAAAACTATGAATCCAGGAGTGTGGTTCAGTGGTAATACCCTTACCTAGTATGCATGAGACCCTGGATTCAATCCTAGCATTGCAAATGAAACAACAACACAAAACCTAACATAATAGAAACAAAGTGAAAACTATAATTTCATGCATAATCCAGTACTAAGAGTATAGTGAGGCAAACTGTGAGGCTAAGGTAAACAAATATTCTGAAAACAGATAGTTATTGCCCCAGATTCTGTGATCTCAAAAGTGAATATGTTAATAAAAGTATTAAGTACTATAAAAATGATAATAAAACTTTGTAAAAACAACAATAACTATTATTACCCTGACCTAGGGTTTAATTAGGTATATCTTTTTTTTAACTCTGTCTTATTTTTCACAATGCTGCCCACTGAATTTAAGCCCTGTTCTGTCACTGGGGATAAAAAATCAGCAGTGTCTTCCTTTAAACCTTACATAGAAGTGCTCTATAATTGCATTTTATGACACATTTGTCATTAAAACCTCAGTGTCGCCATTCAAAAAAATCCTGAATCAGAAACTTTGCAAAATGATTCTTCACCTATAGTTATTTATAATTCATTAGAAAAAGGCAAGGTGTTCAAACTAAACATTGAGTTCTATAAGTGGAATATTAAAATTCAGTGTATAGATGGGAAAGTAATTTCTCTCTTGTGGGATATTCTTATGTCCTTGAAATCATACTGGGTATGTGGATTATTTACTCTGTTTGCATAGATGGCTGGTTCTACATCTAATATTTCACTTGAAATTTGCATGCTTGTATACATGTGCTCATATATCTGTGCATATATCTGTGCATATACTTGTATTCCTATATTTTTTAATATATTTAATTTTCCAAGCTTCAAGCAAATTGTCACTTTGTCTAGGCTCTCCATTTGGACTTGACAGGAGACAACTGATACTGGCACTACCAACTATAGAAACAATAACAGCTACCCATATTGAATTTCTGTATACCAGTAGTTGCACTACAGACTGGAAATGCACAGTTGAATGCAAAATATCTCCTCTTACTTATGAACTTCTAGTATATAATGGAAAAGCAAAACATATAAATCATTTCAATACAATGCAGGAAGGGCTATTGGTGTGCATAACCAAGGAAAGTCTTCCAGGAAAAGATCGTAACCACACAGAGTTCTAAAGAATAGGCATGAGTTAGTCAGGGAAGAGTGGACTAGAGGACATTACAAGAAGAAGAAAATGCCAATATCAAGATATAAGATGTATCATAAAGCATGTATCAGTGCCTTCAAGCAAACTTATGTTTCTTAAATATAAAGGACATGGAGAGAACATGTCCAGTGATAAAAGAGACATTGTCATTACCTAGAAATACATTAGAGCTTTAAAGGTAGAATTTGCAGCTCAACATCTAGGTGGGATGTGGCCCATATATGAGTTATTAAAAAGCTTGAGTGGTGTCTTGTAGGTAATCAAGAACCATTGAAAGAATTTAAGCAGGGGAGTAGCACAAGTATGTATATGTGTGTTTCAAATAGATTTCCCTGAAATAAGTACATTAGTCTCCCCACCCCCATTCAGGGTTTCACTTTCCACAGTTTCAGTTATCCATGGTCAATCACTGTCTGAAAATAGCAAATGGAGAATTACAAAAATAAATAATTCATAAATTTTAAGTTGTGAATTGTTCTGAGTAGTAGAATGAAATATTGAGCAGTCTTGCTTCATCCTACCTGGGACCTGAATCATTCCTTCATGCAGTGTATCTATGTCATGTACACTATCTGCCTGCTAGTCACTTAGCAGCTGTCTTGGTTTGCAGATTGACTGTCATACTATCACAGTGCTTGGGTTCAAGTAAGCTTAGTTTATTTAATAAACTAAGAGCAAGAAATGGATCTTAAAGAAAGCATCTGAGACATTGTTGATGATGCAATTCCATTGTTAAAAGTGAAGAGTAAAAGAGCAAGAGCAGTGATGTTGGCAATTTAGATAAACTAAAAAGAAGCAATAAGGTACTTCTATTAGATAAAAAGGTGAAAATTCATGTCTTAACAAGGAAATTTAAACTCATATGCTGATCTAGAGTAAGTTATTATTAATCTCTTCCTGTGCCTAATTTACAATTTAAAGTTGATTATAGGTATGTATGTATAGGAAAGGATATAGGGAATACAGAGTTAGGTGCTATCCACAGTTTCAGGTACCCACTGAAAGTCTTAGAACACAACTCCTACAGATAATGGAGGATTACCAGACAGGGTATGAATTTGAGGAGGGTCAAAATGGAAATGGAGGGACAATTGGAGGCAAATGTAAGAATTTAAGGAAACATTATGGTGATATAACCCAGGGAAAGGATAGAGAAATAGAATAGGGAAATGTTAAGAAATTAGAGGTGTGAGGATTTGGTGACTGAAGAGATGCTAAAAGAGAGAGAGAGAGAGAGAGAGAGAGAGGAGCAAGTGGGACTTCTAGGTTTTAGATTGAGTAGATGAGTGAATTCTGTATGAGGAAATAAACTTTACTGAATTTCTCAATGCACCTATCAAAAGCTCTAGCTTCTTGGAAACTTTCCTATATCGTGCAAATTAGAGCTGTAGCCATTTGTCTAGTTAATTTCTCAAATTTCTCTGATCCAAGATGGCCAAATAGCTAAGGCCCAGAGTTGCCTCCTAGGATAGGGTCCAAGTTTTCAGAAAGACCACAATGGTTATCTCTTTAGGCAATTACACTTCAAAAAATATAAACCCTAGACCTTGGAGACATTTCTAGGTTGTAAAACCAGTTAGACCTAACCCCAGTATGTTTTGAAGGAGAACGTTTTGGGTGGAGAAGAGAACAGTTGCTACCTCCTTTATAAACAGAGAAAAATATTTTTTCTTGTGTCTCACCCATATGGAGTACCCCGCCACTCACATAGGAAAATTCTCATTAAGATTCATCATATCACCCTAGATGTAAGTCCTTGGGGAAAGGGAGGATGGAGACAATAGTTACTACAAGGTAATTAAATAAATTTGTTTCTGATCCAGAACATCTCTGTGTGCATTCAGGATAAAATTAATAAAGACTAATATTAAAACCTGACACTAATATCGGGGGTGGGGAGGTTCTGTACAGGGAAAGAGGAAGATGGTGTGATATACTTTGCCTGGAAACATTCCTTCAACAATGAAATAATAAAATTAGACAATTGGGGTGAAGCAAAGGAGATTTAGGAGTTATTTTCTTATTCAGCTAATATACACTGAGTGCTTACATATCAACATTTTAATGAACAAACAAAAAATAGAATCTCATGAGAGACTAAAAAGGAGTGGATAGGTGGACATCTTGAGGCGAAATGCAGAGAGTAGAATTACTGAAGAGAAAGAGAGAATTTCAAGAGGAAGAAGGTGACCAAGAACATCTAGCCATAACACACAGAGGCAAAGCTAGATCTGCACTGAAGAGTGCTCACCAGACTGATTGGGAGCAATTTCAGTGGATAGCAGGAGCCTTGGAAGAACGTGTAGTTGAGGAAGAAGTAGAAGGAGTTCATATTTTCAGTGAAAGCTGTATGTTCAGTATCTACTTTTTTTTTCCTGAGAAGAAAAGGAGGACAATAGGATAGGAAGGCAGGGAGGAAAACAAGAAAAAGATAAAAGATATATTTTTAGTATAGGAATGATTTGAATATAGACTGAAAGATGGAAGCTAGCATGAGAATAACTAATTATCTTGGTTTTCCCAGAACCAAATTTTAGGGTTATAGAATTTAAATTGTTAAGACCACAACAGTCCATGGATTATCAGACAATCCCTGGAACACCAGGATAGTTGGTCACAAAACAAGAGAAAGACATGAGAAATATGGACAGGAGAAAGTAGATGTAATTGTTAAAGTGGGGACTGTAAAATAAGGAAATGGATCTTAAAGGTCTTCAAACTGAAAGCATCTGAGACATTTCTGATGGTGGAATTCCATTATTAAAGTGAACAGTAAATAATTCAAGGGTAAGGGCTATCCATTGTGAGGGACCACTTGTTTGCCCCTCGAGTTGTTGCTAAGGACTTAGCTCTACCACAGCTGCACAGTTCATTTCTTAAATATAAGTCACTTAGGATTAAAATGAGTCTAAAGAAAAGACAAAGGAATTTCTGTCAATTACAGAATTGCTTGAAATTAAGAAAAGAAAATGGATGAAAGAGAAAGTTAACTGATTGTATCTTTAGAATTCAGGAAGATTTAGACTAAGGACAAAAAGGGTAAAAAATGCAGAAAAAGGAAATAGTTCTAGAAAATGAGAGGATAAACA
>VMDO01033976.1:0-17478 GCA_007922755.1 Pedetes capensis | reverse complement strand
TTCTTAGGCAAATCAATATTGATTTCATTACCTTTAAATGTAGTGGATTAACCAAGTCATGCCTAGTCTAGTATTTAAATATGGTTTTGCTCATCTCAGCAAGGGTGAGGAAAATTCTCATGGGATTTGAAGACATTCTTTTAGGGGAAATGGGATGCTTATTCTGAATAAAGAAGAAATTAAAAAGTTGGAAATATTAACTGAAACAGCAGTGAGAAAATATTAGCCTGAAAACAGAATATTATTTACAATATTCTCCAGCTCAGACTGCAAGAACATATGAATGGTAGGCCTAAGAATAGGGCACTGAAGAAACAAATCTATCCCTGATCTGTAGTTCTTTTGTAGAAAACAAATTGGCAAAAATAACATATCATTGGCAGTGATGCAAATGTTGTTTTGTGAGATCTGGTTTATAATTCTGATAGAACTTTTGGAACCAAAATACCAGATGAACGTTCGTAAAGGAAGTTCATGGCTGGAACTGGAGAGCTTTGTTGTTGTTGTTGTTGTTAGGTGCCGTCCGTTCGGTATCCAACTCATAGCGACCCTCATAGGGTTTTCAATGGCTGAGTGCTTCGGGATTGCCTTGGGAGTGGATTGCCAGGCCCTGCTCCCATTTTTGCGGTGCTGGGAATTGAACCCAGGGCCTCAGAGACTGCAGCGCAGCGCTCTACCCACTGAGCTAAATCCCAGCTTTAGGTTAAGTGAAATAAGTCAGGCACAGAAAGGCACATACTGCAGGATTTCCTTTACATGTGGAATTTAAAAAGTTGATCTCATAGAATTTGTGACTAGAATGGTGATTACCAGAAGCTGGGAGGTTAGTGTATAGGGGAGGACAGGAAAATGTTAATCAAAGACTACTGAGTTACAGTTACATAGGAGCAAGTAGTTCTGGTTTGTTATTGTACAGTAAAGTGACTATAGAAAAAATGTATAGAACATTTCAAAAAGCTAGAGGAAAGGATTTTGAAAATCTTCACCATGCAAACAATAAGTGTATGAGAAAGGTATATCTGACATAATTTAAGACTTACAAAATGAATACATGTATCAAAACATCATGTCACCAGAATATGTACAACTTTTATGTTTTTGTGTATCAGTAAAAAATCAATTCAATATAAAATTTCAAAAAACTTATCTCAAGCTTCTCTGCATAAATATATATATATATATATATATATATATATATATATATATATGGAATGTAATATTCCTTAAAACAACAGTGTTCTTTTAAATAAAATGTCTATTGATAAAATATATTTTTATTGAAAAATCTTTTAAGTGGTTTCTATTTTTAAGTAGAAATAACCTAGACAGAGAGCAGGGAATCTTCAGAAATCTCAAGATAATATTTTAGTCAGAAACATTTTTTCCATGAAAGGAAAGGATGGGAAACCTCATCATGTCAATGAGTAACTTGAATGCATAAATGTTGTAAGGATATAAAAGCTAGAAGATCAAGAAAAGAAAGTGTTGGGGTCCTCTCCAGCCCAGCAAAAGACCATGGAGCTTCACCACAACACCAGTATGCTTAGGGACCCTCAGGGATGGGCAAGAGCTGGTAGGTGGCTCCAAGAAGGACCTCGGGAGCCTACTTATAGAAAACAAGAACTTTATTAAGCTGCTCCTTTGACTGAGAGCCTAATACTTTCTAGCTGACAGCACAGGTTACTGCTGCTATGATGGAATAACAGCTTTGTATCAGTGTAACAAACAGATCTGATGTCCACACTGGCTATGCTGAAGGTTCTGTGATGTTACCTCTCAGTGGTCCCCTTCTCCTCTCACCTCCTCCCTGGCATGGGGGGATTGAGAGCTTTTCTTGCTCAAAGTCTTCTTTCTTGACCTTGGAGCCTTACCTCTCAGGGGCTTGTTTGAAGGTCTGGAGGATCAAAGTGGTGAAGTCAGCTGTAAGACGTAACAACCAGAGTCAAGGTAGTAGGGGAAAAAAGAAAAGAATAGATGTTTGGGGTAGTCGGTAGTGTGCTTATGTACACCCTAGGTGGGGGTGTGGACCAGAGTGCAACCAATCAGAGAGAGGCTGATGCCAGGAGGAGCAGCTCTCCATGTGAGGACTTGAAAAGGTGCACTTATGATTGGGGGGTTAGGTGCAGACTGGATCAATCACTGAGCTCTCCTTAATAACTACTTGGATAGCTCTGGGAGGCCAATCAGGCTGGAAAAGGCCACTCCAGAGCTAAGCTGTTTGAGGGCCATCTTATATTACTTGATGAAGAGGTAATAGGTTAAGGAGAGACCACAGGTGAAAGGTGAACTGGGACTTAGGTAGATTAGCTTTTAGGGAACAAATAGGTCCCAGTCGAAATTCCTGGGTTAAGGGTAACCAAATGTGGCAGAAACAGGGCTGGATCTGGGGAGGACTCAGGCCTGGGCCCCTGCACCCTCCCAATCCACCTAGGGGGTGTCCAGATAATTCCATACAGGAAAGTTTCATCAAGGTATTTTCCTGGATCATGTATCTTAGGAGTCTATAGGAAAATTTCACTTCTTTCTTGATAATGTGACTTTTATATTTAAAAATCTACAATTTATATATTTCTAATAAAATTTACTTGAAATATTTTATACAGTATTCCTACAAATTCTGAAACTGTGAAGCATTTTTTTAACTGTTTTATAATCTTTCTTCCCTCCAATCCATACAACAAACAAAAATATATCAGTATATTTTCATTGCTTCTGGATTTTTAGAAAAACCTAAAATTGATTATTTAATTATTTAAACTATGAAACTGGTTTATTATTTTATGATACTCATTTTATGCGGCATTAGCTGTTACTATGTAATTCTACTTTTTCTTTTTTTTCTTTCCATTTTATTTCTTCTCTTCTGTTACCATCCTTTCATAATTCTTTCACCCATTTCTCATAAGAAAAAAAGTGGCATTTTAAAATATCAAATGATGTGTGTTCTAGCTTTGCTAAACATCTCATTGCCAGTTTGTTGCAAGAGATTTATAATTCAGATTTTCATTAAAAGAGGGGGAAATCAACACCATATGTTGTGCTAAATCCTATGCAGCTGCTGCTCCAGCAGCTTAATAATGTGCAAACTGGAAAGCATTTATTGCTTTGTATGATATACAAGACTGTAACTTCTTTCAAATGTTGTGATTTTTTAATATTAGGATTAAAATATAGGAAAGCATGGCAAAATGTAATAACTTAGAAATTTCTAAATTTATGTTATAGAAAAGAGAGTTCTCTTTGAATCAAAAGCTAAATGAGTATCTATAACTAAAATTAAAATAGCCAAGTACTCTCAAAATTGAAGTAGAAAAGCAGACTCAAGGAGGAATGTTCTATATTAATGCATCTCCTGTAGTAATCTTAACTTTATTGCAATGTGATGTTTGCCTAAATATCAATCTACTTGGCATTTTTATTACAATTCTGCAAATGGAAACAGAGCAAATGAACCATTTACTGCCTTTATTTTCTGGGTATAATCATGTTTCTATTTGCCATTCAATGATAGTCAACGTTTTATTCTTTCCAACATAAAACATTCTTGAGCACTAATGATCAGTTATAGCAAGAGCTTGATATTGTACCCTGCACTCATTTATATTGCAATGTACACAATGCCCGAATTTGGTATTTATAAACTTTGGTTGAGAAGTTGAGAATATTGCAAAACCTTGAATATTTTAAGTAGTATTTATAGGACACCCATATATAAGGGATAAACCCTACCATAACAATATATTTTTAAATTATTGAGTGTAAAATAACAACATTAGAGGGGGAAAAATCTTTTTCTAAAGCATCAAAAGATTCAATAATAGTGCTCTGAAAAGTGCATATTAACAGAGAAATTGCATGCTTTTGCTCCATCCAAAAGAAAACTCTTATAATGGTAATTAATTTTCCTATGTTAATGCAAATATGCATAATCTTTGTGTATTACCATAAAATATAATAAGTATAAAATTTAGTGTGAAATAATTCTCTTTTTTTTTTTTTTTTTTTTTTTTGCGGTACTGGGGGTTGAACCCAGGGCCTCGCCCCTGCATGCTCTGCAAGTGCTGGACCACTGAGCTGCACCTCAGCCCTTTTTTTTTTTTTTTTTTTTTTACTTTTTTGAGACAGGGTCTAGCTAAATTACGCAGACTGCCTCTGGTCTCGAACTTGCGATCCTCCCCCCTCCGCCTCCGGAGCCGCTGGGATTACAGGAGTGCGCCAGCACGCCCGGCCCTGAAATAATTCTCTTTCTCATAAAATTAGCCAGGTGGCTATTTGACTTCCAGTGCAGACATTGTAATCACAATCTACATATCACCATTCATTTTGGATATAGTTATAGAATTTCCAAAAATAGTAGCAAAACAAATTGAGCTATATATAAAATTAGGTGTATATGACCAGAAAGACTTTTTATAAGTAATGCATACTGGATTTAATTTATGAAAATTATCAATACAATGTGTCATATTAATATAACATGTTAAATCACACAAAACACAGAATCATCTCAATACATATATGGTAAACATTTGCTAGCTTAAAACTTATTCATGATGATAAAACACAAAAAAAACCTATGAGTAGAAGGAAAATTTCTCAGTTTGTAGAAGGATGCCTATGAAAAACTCTTAAATAATATCGAAGTTTATGGTGAAATACTCAAAATTTTACTTCTAAGAGTATGAAAAAACCACATTTACAATTGACTGAAAAATAAAATTCTTCAAAGAATTTACACAAATATGCAAGGCTTGTGAATAGAAAAATTTTTAAAAATGATCAAAGAAATTAAAGGAAATGTAAGTAAATGAAGAGACTTCCCACATTCATAGCCACACCAAGTTTATTATTAAATGATACTACTCAATGTGGTCTCCAAAGCCAGTGCAGTGATTATCAAAATTCCACTAGTAATTTTTCCTTCAAATATTAACAAAGTGATCCTAAAACTGATATGACATGCCAGGGCTGCAAAATAATCAATATTTTAAAAGGGAATGAGTACTGGAGGACCTATATTTTTAGATTTCAAAATTTAATCTGAACTTGCAATAATCTACATGATGTTTTATTGGCATATATATAGAATGATAGGATGGAACTTAGAGTGTGGAAATAAACTTTAACATGCATAATCTATTCACCTTTGACCACCTTCCCAAGACAATTCAATAGAAAATTGGTAGTGTTTTCAACAAAGGATAGTGCACCAACTAGGTATCCATCTGACATTTGTGTTGTATGACCCCATTATATTCACACTGTATACCATAACTCAAAATTGGACATTGACATGTATGTAAGAGAAAAATACGATTTCTTAGAAAAGTTAGCATTAAAATTGTGTGGGTTTGTCTTAGGTAATGATTTCTTAAAAATGATACCCAAAATACAAGAAACCACAGAAATAACAAGATGTAAATTGGATGTGAAAAATAATTGAATTTTTTTGCTTCCCAAGATATCATCAATAAAATACACAATATCTGCAGATCCTATATCTGTTACATGATGTACACTAAAATATACAAAGGAATCTTCCAACTGACAAAAGTTTACCTTTTGTCAGTTTTATAGATAAAAGTTCAATTGACATTTCTCCAAAAAAGATATACCAATTGCTAAGACACATATGCAAAGATATTCAATATAAGTAGCCATTATGGAGATGCAAATCAAGAGCACAATGAGATCCTACTTCATACCCACTGAGATGGTTATAATCAAAAGGAGAGTTCAGAATTAATTTTAGCAAGGATGGGAAGATATTGGTGGTGGACCTATAAAGTAGCATAAACTCTATGGAAAACAGTTTGATTTTCCTGAAAATTTTAAACATGGAATTATCATTTGCTATGGTTTGAATTTTTGTTGTCCCAAACTTTATATGGTGAAATCTTCATACTTGAGGTGGTGATACAGGAAATAGGGCTTTAGGGAGGTGATTAGTTCATGAAGTAAATTCCTCATGAGTGAATTTAGTGTCTATAAAAGAGGCCAAGGTAACCTGAGGTTAGAGGTAAAAGATGGATGTTTGTAATAACGTAAGATCTCATCAGACACCAGAGTGGCCGGTCCCTTGATATTCAACTTACCTGCTAACTGTACGTAATAATTTCCACAAATGGGAGAAGTCAGGTTTTATTGCTTATAATCTACCCAGTCTGTACATTTTGTTAGAACTACATAACAACTCAGAGGCAGAGGCAGGAAGATCACAAGTTCCAGACCAGAGGCAGTCTGTGTAATTTAGCAAGACCCTATCTCAAAAAAAGTAAAAAAAAAAAAAAAAAAAAAAAAAAAAAAAAAAAAAAAAAAAAAAAAAAAAAAAAAAAAGGGCTGGGGGTGCAGTGGTACAGCACTTGCAATGAATGCAAGCACAAGGTCCTGAGTTCAACACCCATTACCGAAAAAAAAAAAAAGAGAGAGAGAGAGAGAGAACTGCCTAACAAAACACCATATAATCCAAAGTTTCCCTTCTTAGATACATAACAGTGAAAAAATAAAACAAAGAAGTCTACAGAAAAAAATTGTACACAAATTTCAGAATAACATGATTTATACTAGCCAAATGTAGAGGCAATTCAAATGTCCATCAATGAATAAAGGTAGTCATCTATATACCTAAAAGGAATATTATTCATCAATAAGAGAAAATGGTATATTGATCCATACTAAAACATAGAACCTTGAAAATCACATAGTATATAATATCACATATTCCATTATTGTAACACGATCAAATTAGTAATCCACAGAAAGGTGTACTAAAATACTCAACATTTTACTTGTAGACATCATCTGTGCTATGTTTGGATCTTGAGTGGCCCTCAAAGATCCATGAATTAATGTCATGGTCCTCAGGGTGTTCCTGTTTGGATGTGTAGAACCTTTAAGAAGTGTGGCCTAACAGGAAGACTTCGGTCATTAAATACATTCTCTTGAAGGGGACTGAGACTGCATCCTCCTCCTTGCTCTCTTTTGCTTCCTAGCCCATGAGGTGAGTGATTGCACACTGCCACATGTTTCTGTCATGATGTGCTGCCTCATCATAGGCCCAAAGCCACATGACCAAGCAATGATGAATTGGAGCCTCCAAAATTGTGAGCCAATATCAAATTTTTTCCATTTAAAGGTTTAGCTCTTGTTTTTTGTTTGTTTGCTTGTTTTTGTTTTTTTGTGATGGAAAGCCAATACAATTTGGGATAGATTTAGCAAAGTTAAAAAAGTATATTTCAGTTGAATGAAAATTAAAATATACTAGAGAAAAATTTGATGATGCTAGTGCAATTTAGCTCAGTTGGTAGAGTACTGCGCTGCAGTCTCTGAGGTCCTAAGTTCCATTCCCCCCACCGCAAAAATGGGAGCAGGACGTGGCTATCCACTCCCAAGGCAATCCTGAAACAGTCAGCCACTGAAAACTCTATGAGGGTTGCTATGAGTTGGACTTGACTCGATGGCACCTAACAACAACAATGCAATCTTGAGGATGTTACTTTAAATTCTTATACTGGGAAAGAAAAGAGATATGAAAACAATAACTTAAACTATTCTCTTAAGACACTAGAAAAAGAAAACCAAATTAACCCCAAGGAAAGTAGAAGGAAGAACATCAGTAAACTAAAATTTTAAATGTATAAAATTATGTAAATCTATAATAATAATGGGCTGGGATTTGGCTCAGTTGGTAGAGCACTGCGCTGCAGTCTCTGAGGTCCGGAGTTCAATTCCCAGCACCGCACAAATGGGAGAAGGACCTGGAAATCCACTGCCAAGGCAATCCCGAAACAGTCAGCCATTGTAAACTCTATGAGGGTCCCTAACACATACCTTAAATCTAGAACAGCATGTATTCCTTCAGCAACTTTATTACCCAACGTGCTTTCCCCAATTCAATGCAATTTCTATTTCTGACAATCAATATTTCACTTTCAGATTTGCACTTTACTGAGTCTCTTTGAAAAACTTTAACAATCTAGAAGAGGGCACACTTAGCTGTTATTCTCGAAGCAAGAAATAATCTGCCCTCAACAGATAGAGGGCAGAAGAATTATTGTCACACCACCCTCCCTACTTCACTTTTTATAATTATTTTTCCAGCAGCCTTCCAATTTTTGAATCTAATGGCATAGAGGGAAAGTTACAGAAGAAGTAACGCCTTCATCCTGCCTGTGTCTTTAAAACCAAAAATTGATTTAACACAAGTGGAGTATTCATAAACTTAAAATACAAAAAAAAAAAAAATTAAAGTCAGAGAATTTCTATAGAATTTGTCTGTTTCTTTCTGTGATTTACAACTTGCCTTTTTTCCCTATAGAAATGTTTAACTTTTTTTTTTCATTATTTTAGCACATTTGGTTTTTATGAGCCCCACCATTATACCTGACTTACAAAATAAGGAAACAGACTTTAAACAAGTGTCATTGTGTTAAAATAATTTCAATGTTCTTAATTAAGATTATAATGAAAGACAAAATGCAATCTACTAAGGGTATTTCCCTAGAGATTTCTCTCAATTCCATGTCACCAAACTTTATAATATGATCAAAGCTGTATAAAGGGATGATCAAAGTATTTTAATAATTAAGCACAAAAAAATGGAAATGGAAATTTCAGATGTAGCCTTTTAAAAGTAAAAAAAAAAACATTGATTTGGATTAGATGACTGTAACAGAAAAGTGAAACCCATAAATAAGAGAAAAGATAATGTGACTATGATTAAGTGTGTGTGTATGTGTGTGTTTGTAGAAAGACAAGGATGTGCACACACACACAGAGGTACAAAAAAATTAGAAATTGCTTAAGTAGAGATGTTGATTTGCATAGTTAAAAATAAGCAGGATAGAGAAGAATTCATGTTTCTCATTAAAAAAATATTAGGTACCAAATTAAGGAATTCAATTGATGACGAAGATATTGGAAAATAATGACATTGTTTAAAATGAAAAAAGCTCTCACAAGAGTTCAGAGTAGAGTCAATGAAAGGTAGCGGGAGTAACTGGACACTAACAGATGGAATTGAAGTCTTCAAATCTGGGGAGAAGGGGGATCTTAAACAAGCTATAAAAATGGGAAAGGAAGTTTTGGGGAAATAGTACGGGCAAGAGCAATAAGAAGACAGCATTTTCTTTGTGATTCTTAGATTTGGGCAGTAAGAAAGCTAAAATGTATGTAGAAGAGGACTCTGGTTGTAATGTGAGATTTGTCACCACTTAGGTGAAAGTAGAAAGCACAAAAGTAGATAAGCAATTGCGAGATGACATTCTCAATGAGAATAGAGTCGTGAGCCTATTTAGACCATGCTTTCAGAAAAACAAAAAGGCACACACTATGCAACAAAGACTAGGTTACTATTGAGAAACATGTGGCACAGCCAACTGCCCCAAGAGTTTGCACTGAAGAAAATAAATGGTTTGAACATTTTTACTACTTGCCTGCCATTTGTTATTAATTGTACTGATGGAATGACTATTTATTTAGCTGTTATAAAGTGTATTAAAATTTAGAAATAAAAAATATAGATGGCATTCATGGAGTCTAAAGTAAGGTTGAAGATTAAATGAAATACATAGAAAGGCATAAGTTTTAAATAGCACTTTAACTTCTTATGAGAATGGAAATATTTTTCATACTTGCAGTGCAATCCATCCAGCAGAGTTTATAACACATGAGAACAAAACTAGACTGACATGATTCAAAGATTGCAGAGTCTGGAAACCTTGTAATTCAAAAATTCCTAGAATAAGTAGAGGATATCTGTGAGAGCATGGGAGTAGTTAAGCGTTTTTTTAAATTTTGTTTTTATTTAATAAATAGTATTGATGCATTTTAAAATAAAAAAATAGAGGTTTAAGAGATTATTTTCTTGAAAATATCTATTGGCTACCAACTATTGAACTATAAGTTTCAGGTTATGTATGAAACTATTGGTTCAGGTTATGTATTAAGTATATTACAAACTCTGTTTTTCAGATTAAATCAAGTACAAGATGAATAAGGAAGATAATGCATTTGATTAAGTAGTTAATATTAACAGAAATACCCAAGTAATCTACACTTATATTAGTAAAAAGTAAGGTATTGTTATATTCACATATAAAGATTTTGAAAGCATTCTCATAAATGCATGTGGAAATTCACTTTGCCACTATTTCAAATATCAAATAGGAAAATGGTGAGGTTCATTTGCATAATAGACAAATGTAAATCCATTCTACTTATAGAGGAAGCTCCCTGCTGGCTTGATTATATTATGCTTTCCTGCTGCTACATGAGCTCACAAAAACTAAAAGAAAAAAAAAAGCACTGTGCAGTTATGAGTTTGAAGCAAGGAAACTGCAGTGCAATGTTCCATTGATTTCTTCGCCCCTAAAATCGCAGCTCATGAATTATCCTTGCTACAGCTACTTGACACATAAAATCATCTACTTGAAAGATAAACTAGGTAGAATGGCATATATGAGAATCCAGCTTTAACTGCTAACTTAAAAGAATCTAAGATAAAAGGAAATTGCATTTTATTGTGGTTGCTCATGATTGTTTGTTCAATGAGATGTCACAGAATCCAATTTCCACATTAGCTATTTTCTGTGTAAAGAATTGATTCTCTTGTTTCATTTATGGTGAAGTGATAGTTCTATAGTCTTCTTGACTTATTATGAAAAGTGTTTACTAAATCACCAGTCTTACAGGGGATAAAACTTCTCTGTTTACATAGTACTACTTGTTCAATTTTAATCAGTCTTAAGTGCATGCCTTTGAAGTGAATTAACAATATGATAAATACATTCTTAGTGATATTTCTTTCATGACACAATTGTGTCTCACATAAATAAAATGGAAGATAATGTTACTTAATAAAATGCAGGATTCAAAGAGAAAATAAATGCAAATATAGCATACATAAAGCCAAGAAACTCAGTGTTCTAGAAATAACTTGTGAACTATATATAAATCAAATGACAAATATCCCTTCCAATTTCTATGATTTGTGAGTACATTAGTATAATAGTTATTAGCAAAATTCTCCACTGGTAGCTAGTCCACTAATGCTCTGAAAATTTCACATATAAGAAGTTTGACCTATGACAAATTGCTTAATCTAGTAACTCTGTTCCTAACTGATACATAGAGGGAACAAGAGTTTTTATCTCATAAATTATTAGAAAAAAATATAATGTTATCTAAGTAAAACACTTAAAATGTCCATTAAAATTATTAGAACTATCAACATTGTTCATTTGTTCCATATATATATATATATACATATATATATATATGTATATAAAATTTAAAAATTTAACCATATCTTTGTGTACTGCTCATGTCTCTCCCATTACCTTGTCTCTCTTCATTCAATCTTTCCTCCCCACCAAGGGTCCCCTCTCTGCTTGCATGCCTTGCTTATTTGTATGTGTATGTATATATACATATATTTATATTTATATATTATACATATATCCAGATTTTTGCTTTGAGGGGGAAACATGAGGCATCTCTCTTCTTTCTACCATCATCTACTGTCCCTTCCCTCCTCTCTAATCCCTTTGCTACCCCTACATAGTCTCCCTTCTACTTTCATGACCTATATATAATAAAATATTCAATAGTTTCTAAGATAGTACTATTATTTTTGTTTGGAAATTGTATTTCTAGCTCAATCTGAAATCACCAAATTTGATGCCTAATGTTTGCAACTGCTGACAGTCTACCACAAATGTGGAAAGTGGTTTTTGCACTCTCACTAAATCATCAATAACAAATTCAAATGCATTCAGTAAAAAATTCTTTAAGACCTAGGCATTATCTTTTCAGTTTTATGTGCCAAAACAAAGTATCATTTACTATGTGACTTATGAAAAAAAAAGAAATTAACTTCTCATGGTTCTGGAGGAAGAACAATATAGAGCACTGTGCCAGCATGGTCAGTATTTGATGAGAACCCTCTTCACCTAGAGACAACATCTTCTCATAATATCTTCACATAGTGAACAGAGTGTCAGAGAGCTCTCTGCCACCCCTATATCAGGGCACTAATCCCTTGTGTGAGGACTCCGTCCTCCTCTAACCCCCACTTCAAAACACTCTCTCCTTAGAGTTAAGATTTGAATACACACCTTTCAGAGAGGCACAAACACACAATTTGAGGCATAAAGAGAAGTCATTACCAAAAACTAAATAGGGAATATCATAAATATTGAGTCTCTGACATCATTACTCTCCTTAGTTATCCATCTTCCATCGAATGAGCTCCATCATCATTTGCTAATAAAAGGAGATAAATAAATAAATTGGTGGTCACCATGTAGCCTAACATAACCTTTTTAATCCCACGTCTTTTTTTTCATATTCGTAGAGTTGTCCCAAATTCTAAGTTTCCCACAGGCTATAGAAGACATAAAAATCTCTTTAAATGGAAACCTGTTTAATATTTGTATTTTTTCCAATGCAGACCATTTGTTGGTTTATTCAAATGCAAAATAAACTAGAAAATGAAACACCACATTTTCATGCCTAAGATAAATTCTATAAATTGCCTGAGAATCTGGTTGCCTGAGAATGTGAAGCTATTTCTTTTCCTATGCATTTTAATGAAGAAATTATTTTCATTAAATAATTGGAAGGTATTGTTTACACTGTATCATTGTGGCATCTGATCCATCAGATCTTGGAAGCTAAGTAGGGTCGGGCCTGGTTAGTACCTGGATGGGAGACCGCCCAGGAACACCACGTGCTGCTGGCTTGGGAGAAGGACATGGTAGCCCACTCCCCAAAACCAATCAGTCATTGAAAACTCTATGACTAGCAAAGAAGCAGTAACCATAACGTTTCCCCTCTATATGTAGGGTCACTATGAGTCAGATATTGACCGGATGACACCTAACAACATTGTTTGTACAATTCAACTTTCACTGTACATAGAACTTGGTATATAAGAGTTTTGTATTCATTTACTTTATTAATAACAGTTGTTTGTATTCATTTAAAGTGCAGTTCATGATGGGCATTTTAGGTGTCCTGCTCACTGATGGCTCTACAATAAAGCAAGTGGTGTTGTTAGGTGCCTTCGAGTCAGTATCCAACTCATAGCAACCCTCTGTATAACAGGTGAAACACTACTGTGCTTCTCTGCTATTCATAGGGATTTCAATAGCAGATTGTTTTTTGTGAGTGGGTTGCCCGGTCCTTCTCCTAAGCCTACAGCACCTGGTGTTTCCAGGCAGTCTTCCATTCAAGTACTAACCAGGCCCGACCCTACTTAGCTTCCCAGCACTGACAGGATCAGATGCCACAGGGCTAAGGCTGCAGGCGATAAAGTAATTTTTCTCTACTAAATCCTCCTGGCAAAACAGATGTTTTCCTCCAAAGGAGAATTCTTATTATCCATAGAAATTATCATATATTTGCACCAAAATTCCAAAGCTGTGTTCTGTGAATCACTTCTACCATAGTAGAAAATGTTCCACACAGCATTCTGACACTCAAAGAAAAATCGGATCTGTTGGGTCACATGGTCCAGTAGCAGAGCAGTTTTCATGGCAGATGGACTTTTTGCAAAGACTTATTCTTGGTCCCACTCAAAGATGCCAACTTTTCAGCATATACAGTAAATGTGCCAGAATAATACATTCCAATGAGATATGTGTTGAATTCTAAATCTAAAGAAAACTATAGAATGTTACAACTTTTTTCAGTGGTAGGGAGTGGTAGGGAGAGACCAGAGAGAAGTAACTCACTTTCCAGCTTAAGTGGGATGTTTCAAGATGTCCTATTGGTGAATATCTAGAAATTCCACAAAATAGCAATTCCCTAATTTTATGCGATTTTATAAGTCTTTCCAGTCTCTGGTATGCATAGAGTTTCTTGGGTAGCTGATACTTCTTATTTACTAGGCGTAAAAATTATAACATCATAAACATTAAGCAAAAACTCACATTCTTTGAAATTAGAAGTTCAGGTCATTACAGGTATAGTATGACTGAAAGCTGAACCGTTAATATAATTCTGTGCAAAAGCCATACAGATTTACTTCTGGCCCTATCACTCACAAGTGAACTACTTACTTTCCTTACTAATAGATATAGAGAAAATCTACTAGATAGATGTATTGCTGTCGATTAGTTTCCAAAGGATGCAATGATTTGCTACAGCAATGAAATCACATCTGGAATCACTACATGAGTATATTCTCAACTATCTAATTTCATTCACAGGCAAAGCAGGTGAGTTCAACATGCTGTGACAGGAACCACTAGGATGGTTTCAGTGCTTGCTGTTGGCATGCATCTCTACAATTCTAGGAATTTGGTATTGTTTTTAGTTTAGTGTTTTGTAGGTAAATGGACGCCTAGTTGTTTCCATCTGGATTTCCCTATTAGTTCAACCCCTTTTCTATCAATCATTGATCCAGAAGCTACATGGGAATTGAGATCAGTTTCTGCATATGCATGATCTGTTTATACATTTTGCAGCTCAAAAAGTGGTACATACTGATTAGGCCCACCCTGAAATGAAAAATGCCCGATCAATCATCTGACACTTATCAGCTTCTATTTTGACCAGTTCATCACAGCATTATTTTAGTCTCCAGAAAGTAGTAAGGAGTCAGAGCCAGTGTCTAATGTCCTTGAAAAGTCCAGTTAATTCCTCTTCACCAATGCACAGTGATACTAGCAAATGTTTGCAGTTCTTCAGGGTAAAGCCAGAAAGAATATTGGTGTTCATTTTTGGTTATGGAGCTAGGTCTTTTTTCAAGGGAACTAAGACATCACCTTATTTAAAAGGACTTCAAAGTGCTGCCAGAGTGATGTAATAATGGATGCATAATGAAAAAAGATGATGCTGTATTACTCTGTACTCCATCATCATTTACTTATAAAAGGAGATAAATAAAAAAATTAACAAAAGGACTTGGGTTATAAATTGTTTGTGGGGTGGCTATGACTCTAATGTTAATTAAGACAGAATCCATTTAACAGAGTTGGAGACTTACCTGTAAAAATTTTATAGACTGACAATCTATTTTAGTTCCACAAATATGACAATTAATTTTTAGGCACCAAAGATATTTGCAGCATAGGATATTCTAATTGCTTCTTCAGCCCTGTTCTCCAACAAAATTACCAGTATATTTTGTGTGTTGGAATTAAGTTCTAGTGATTGTCATCTGCCATCTTGGTATCTCATTATCTCCTTTGAATTCTGGAAACTCAGTTCCATGATAGTAGATTCTACTTGTATTTCTAGCTTGTAGGAAATAATTGCCAAGGAGTTTTTTAAGGACATTGAGTACTCCACATAAGAAGGTTGTTTCTTTTGTAGTGAAGTCAATACATTCTAGACTTACCTGAGGGGTATTTTGACAGATAAGAGCCACAACATGATAAATCTACCATTCCAATCTCTCTAACTTAGGTTACTTTTCTTTTTAATGTGAAAGAGACTTTTGGCATTTTAACTTAATTTAATGTAAGCCATTTAAAGGCTCGGGATTTAGTCAACAGCAAAGCAAACTGGACAGTCTACCCTTAACCTCTTGATTTAACATACTGAATTCAGAATGTTTTCTTAGTAAGCCTGCGTCTATCTATTGAGCTTATATCAAATTTATATTTCTTTTACCATTAGCTGACATACTTGACATAATCCTATGCTTGTTACCCAGGACTCTATAAATATAAAACATCAAAATTATATGTGATATTTTGGTATATACAATATTTTTATGTATAACATTTTTATGTATCAAACTTGATGCTTCACCTATTTACCTTGCTGGAACATGAGTGTGGTTACAAATGGAGGACCAGAGCCTGGCGCAGTGGCATACTCCTGTAATCCCAGCAACTTGGGAGGCGGACACAGGAGGATTGCAAATTCAAGACTGGAGGCAGTCTGCATAATTTAGCAAGACTCCATCTCAAGCAAACAAACAAACAAACAAAAAATGAAGGACCAATAATAATTGTTCAAAGATGAGACATGAAGAACATTATGGCTCATTTACAAAGCAGCTATTTCCTTTGGAATCTTTCTGTAGCTATCCATTCTCTTTTAGGATCTTAATCCTTCCCAAAAAGGTTTTAGGATTATTATAGAAGGCTTTGCAAAGTTGAGAATTCAATTTGCATTGTGATTCAGTCCACCAGCCTTATAATTTGGGTATGATTTTTCAAATTGTCAATCTATAGATGAGGTTTTCTCTTATGGTAGCAATAGAAGCTTTTTTGCAAAGAAATTTGGGCTGGAAAATTTATGTTTGAAGCTCATCAAATTCTTGCTCCAAGTTCCCCTCCTGAGACCACTTACAAATGATAAAAAAGGTCCAAGAACAAAATCAATGTATCTATTGTATAATTCTGCCTTCTAATTTTCTTGCAAGTGTTTTATTTGGGCCATGCTAACCAATTATATAGAGAAGATGTCTGGGGAAAATAGTTTCAACAAAGTTGAGTTGTACAGCAGAATATCAATAGCTGGTGGTCCATTTGGTAAGGAAAAAAAGAAGGATGATAGTAGTCACAGAACTATTTAATTTGATACCATGAGTAACAATTATTTATGTTTCTTATGTTCATTTTTGTATGCTATATAACTCAAGAAACTCTTATTTTCTTTTTACTTGTTTTATTTATTGACTTAGAATAGTGTTAAGCAAGAACTATTTTGCTCCCAAGGAAATATCTGGTAATTTCTGGAAACATATTATTATTATTATTTTTGGGGGGTCACATCACGGATTTGCTACTGCCATTTAGTAGATAGAAACAAAGGAAACTGCTAACATCCTACAATGTAAAACAGCCTACTCCACCATCAAAACATCAGTCCCAAAAGGTTAACTAAAGTTGAGAAACCCTGTTGTAAAGGTTTTTATAATGTCTTTCTATATATTTTAAAATATCAACTGAATTTTTGTTGTTCTTTCAAGGTCCTATTTATTGGATATTTCATGTTTGATTTTATGTGCTATATGGGTAGACTTTTTTATTTTTTGTAAATTTTGATCTGATAAATTCTATTATTTGAAAAGAATTTTTGGTGGTGCTCAGGATCAAATCCAGAGCTTTGCACATGCTAAGCAAGTGCTCTACCACTTAGCTACATGCCCAACCAACAACTTTTCAAATATGTGACATAGTATTTTTATTAGTGGAAGCAAAGTCCATGGTGAATAATATCCAGGAATATTTCAAGAAATATTACTGTTCATTTAAATTTAAATAAAAAATTAAATAAATATCTCAATAAATTATTGCATGAAAATTATAGAGGAGAGAAGGAAGAATTAACTAAAAACTCACAAATGTAATTACAAGAGCAGAATTTCTTATTAAAATATTAGACTCATAGTTAATACCCTGATATTTGCATAATGACAATATCCTGATTTGAACAATATGTATGGATGGTTGAGAATGAGAAGAAATGTGAATTTATCATTTTAAAATGTAATTTGTCCTACACATCTTTAGATGA
>VMDO01033975.1:0-17425 GCA_007922755.1 Pedetes capensis | reverse complement strand
AAAATGAATACATTTTCTCTCATTTTAGAACATTTTTGTCTAATCTGTTTTGTATGTTTTTTACTGGTCTTGGTTTTAAATAATTTGATTACATTTTATATACACTTTTTAGTATACTTTTCTACTTAATCTTATTCTTTTCAGTTTGGTTATTTTAAACAACATCATGGTGATTTTGTACAATCCTCTTTCAATAGTTCCCAGAAGTAGAATTACCTGGTCAGGGTTACATATTTAATTAATATTACTAAAGGACACGTAACAACAACAACAATGGCAAATAAATATTAAATTTCTTCTAGCCATTGTGGCGCACGCTGATAAGCAAATTGCTGAAGAGGATGAGGCAGGAGGATTTCAAGTTTAAGACCAGCCTGGGCTACACTTTATTTTTTGCCCCTAAGGTTTAGCTCAGTTGATAGGGTGCTTTCTCTGTGCAATCTGAGGCTCTGGGTTCTATCCCCAGTACCGCAGCAATGAGAGAAAAATCTGGCAGCCCATTCCCAATATAATCTTAATCAGCCAACAAAAAACCTTTGGATAGCAGCAGAGAAGCACTAACATAGTGCCAAACATGGCGCAGTGTCAGGGAGTGTTTCAATTTGTTGTACATAGGGTCGCTATGAGACGGCCCCAACTCAGCAGCATCTAACAACAACTAAATTTCTCTCTAAATATTTGGCTTCATCACATTCATTATACTAAGGAATCAGTTTCATTACATCCTTGACAATGATTTTTTATCTCACTGATTTTATGGACAAAATAAATGGTTTCTCATCTTTTTAATTTAGCTATTTTATTAATTGTAAACTTAAACATTGTTTTATAGGTTTACTAATCAACTAATTTTCTGCTACTGAAAATGTGATTATCATCTTTCATTTATTAAGGACTTTGTAAAAGTCATTCCGACTTAAGTTCTGAAATTATTCTGGTTGGCTATCAATGCCCATTTAATATCTTTGCTTCTCATTTTATTGGACTATTCACTTCCACTGGCTTCCACCTCTACTTCATTTTTGCCTCCTTGTGCCTCAGCCATCATTGAAGATGCTTCAGCTTTGAAATGTTAAATTCTCAATTCCAAATTCCTTTAAAAAAACAAAGCAAAACCAGGGCCCTGTGCATTGGTAGTCAGGTGTCCTACCATTGGGCTTCACTGTAACACTTTTCTTCTTATTTTTTTGAGACAAAGTCTTAATAAATTGCACAGGCTAGCCTCTGGCCTTGAACCTGTAATCCTCTTGCCTCAACCTCCCAAGAGGCTATCATTAGAGTCTTGCACTACATGCACCAGCTCCCCAATTCTGATTTGACCTTAACCTTTCTTATTGGTTATATTGGTTTCTTATAGCTCTCCTATGTCATTATTGCCACAAAACCTTGTCTTCACCTAATTGCCATATACTTAACAATCATCAATATTCTCACCATCAAAATCTGTCTGCAGGATCTGAGTTGCTCAGTGGTACAGCACTTGTCTAGCATGCATGATGGAGACAAAAATAAAAAATAAATCTACCATCTGCCAGTAAAATACCTAGTAGGTGCTACCTTCAGGGCCACATGAATTCTATGAACTGTTTCCATAATCATTCTGTAGAGTCCCTTATCCCTCCGAGCCATTTGTGAGTGTGTGTGTGTGTGTGTGTGTGTGTGTGTGTGTGTGAGAAATCCAAACCAGATCATTTCACCTATCTTTTTATCCTCCTCTCTGACTGAAGTGTGCATGACAAGCACTGCTGATGATGGACACCATTAAAAAAATTCAATGCCTTTTACCTCAACTGCAGCCTCTACCACTCCTCAGGAAACCTAGGTGTTTCCTGGAGTTGCTTCCTCTTTCTCTAATTCTCAGTAATCACTACCACAAATTTCCTTTGCTTTCCTCAACTACTGAGGTACCTCTTTTAATATCACTTTCAGAACATGATCTCAATCATCACTACATAGAAAACAATAGTTAAATATTCTTCATCTTCCTGCCACTCTACTTTTATCACACACACACACACACACACACACACACACACACACACGAGGTTTTTTGGTTTTTTTTTTTTTCTTTCCTGGTACATTTAGAAAGAGATTCTTAGAAAGGCTTCCATACTTGCTTTTCTGCTCCCTTTGCTCCAACAATCACTCCAGCTCCTCAACATCTCCCATGATTGACGTTGTTGTTAGCATTTAACTTTAACCTTACTGGGGTTTCTCCCATATAAAGGGAGACCGAGGAAAGAAATGACAGAAGGAAATAAAGATGAAAAGGAGGATGTCAGAAAATAAGAGAGGAGAAATGAACATTTTCCAGGACTCCACCAACTAGTATGTTTCACAGGTAAAAGCTGCAATAAAGACTTGTGGAATGAATGTTGAAGAGAGGGAAGTTTCAATATGACAGAACTTGACTCATGAGCTACATGATGTCAAAGAAGAGGCTTTACTATTTTGCTAAAACTGCAGCCATGAATTCAGACAGTGCCTTAAAGACATACCTAATATGAACCATCTGCCTATTTTTTGACAGCAAATATCATACACAAACATAATCAAATGGTACACATGTGTATTTGTGTTCCTTAATCATATAATATAGTGAAAAAAGTTTAGTTCTTTCAATGCAGATAGAAAAGTTACAAAAAGACAGCTTTCTTAGTTGAGTTCTAATGAATTCCAATGATGTGAAATTTGTTTACCACCTTCTTACCATATAAACATGCAGGTTGTACCTATTTGAAATTTATTTTGTTCAAGTTTCATTGGTTAACTTAGAAAGCAAGTTTTGTAGTTATAAATCTTAAAAGTCTTTCACTGTGTGGCAGCCTTAAAGATATTGATATACATTAAAAATATTGCCATGAGTAAACATCAGAATACCATTTTTCTGTAAAACTATTCATCTTGCTTAATGACATTGTTCTATAAACATAAAAAAAAAACCCGTGTGCATAGCACAGTGTTGGGTACCATTTCATTCTGTTTTACGTAGGTTCTCAGTGAGTCAGACCCAACTCGATGGCATCTAAAAACAATACAATACTTAAAAGTTTAAAATTTTATTATTCTTTACACAAAGTAAAGAATTTTAAATTTAATTTTGCTTATTGAAATATTAACTATAAGTTTGTTCTACATACAAATTCTTATAAGACTTCAGACTACTTTTAAGATTGTTGTTTGGAGCCCTGGAGTTGAGTCTAACTTACAGCGACTGTCATCGGATTTTGATGGCTGATTGTTTCAGGATTGTTTTGGGAGTGGGCTGCCAAGTCCTTCCATTTTTGAAGTGCTGGGGATCGAGCCCAGGGCCTTACAGCATGCAGATCAGCACTTTACCAACTGAGTTAAACCCTAGCACCTTTAAGAATAGACTCCTTTAAATTTTTAAAATATGTAGTAAGTTGTGAAATTTATTACTTTAAACACCAGATGTCACTATTTCTCCATGTTAGTAAAATGGACCAACAAATTTTGGCAGTTAAAAAAACAAACAAACAAAAAACCCCAAAACTTACCCTATCTTTCTATTAACTGTATACCTACCAGAAGTGTGTTGACATGCAAACCAAAAAACAAGACCCAGAATTTTCACAATAGTACTATTTGTAATATCCCTAATTGGAAACTACCCAAATGCTAATCAAGCAAGGATAAACCTATTGGGAATATCTGCACATGATGGTATACTATTCAGCAATCAGAAGGGAAAAGTTATAACCACATACAATTTATCTCAAAACATTTCCATGGAAGTCAGATTTAAAAAGAGTAGATACTTATGATTCCATAAATTTTATAAAGTTCAAAACATGAAAAGTTAATGTATGGGATAGAAGCCGGATTAGTGATTATCTTTGGCGAAGGTCATTACCAGAAGACAAGAGGGGACTTATAATGAACTAGTATTTTTTACCTCTTGACCTGAATAGTAGTTACAGGGATTTGTTCAGTATGTGAAAATTCATTGAGTTGTACCTTTTTTATTTATATAATTTTATATATGTGTGTTATACATTAAATGTTTAATAAAATCAGTTAAGTATGAAGAATTAGTTGAAACTAAGTTAATAACCCCATATGTCTGTCAGATTTTCATGCTGTGGGGTCTTGCGTGTTGCCATGATGCTGAAAGTTATGCCACCAGTATCTTAGATACAAGCAGGGTCACCCATGGTGGACAAGTTTCAGCTGAGCTTCCAGATTTTTTGCCTGTTTATATTTTTTTCTTTGCAGAATTTCTGTTCCACAGTCAGAATGGCAGCATATCTCACAGAGTATTTGTGCATTTCCAGAAGCAACGAATCTGAGTAGACATGTGACTATAACCCTGGGAATGGCATCAGAAAGTGCCTCATTCTGAGTATATATGAGATCATGGGTTTGGTGCCTGGCACTTCAAATAAATAAATAATAAGTGGGGAAGTGCCTCTCTTTTCTGCATCCAGGTAGAAATCCAGGCAACAGGCTAGTAGAAAATGGCAAACTTAACCATATACAATGACTGTTTAGACATCTACTTTCATCATTTACATCCTAAAACGTTTATACTACTTTTCATATAATTCCCTTTTCTCAGTATTACAACTTTTTGTTAGCCAAAAACACATTAAATGAATTTCTACAAAGTGATATTTCAACATTATGGTTTCAGGGAAAGACACACCAATTTTCACAGGAGTTTTTAGTGAGAGACTATCATATGAACAAATTTGAACTGTGCACTATATTAGCATGTACCCAAGAGTAATGAAGTAGTAGCATCTTTTTTTGACTTTGGGTCTATTGGCACTTGCACTATTCTCACATGTTTTATAACAGTTACATTTTGGCTCTAAATTGTATTAAGTGTCTTAGTACTAAAGTTGTTTGACCAAATTATAACTTTATTTTAAAGTGGTGTTTTAGGCAAAATAACTATGAGCCTCAAAGACAACAACAACAACAACAACAACAACAACAACAACAAAAAGCTGGGGAGAAGGATTTTTTTAAGCATAAAAAGAAGCACACACCTGCCAAAGAATGACTCCCTTGCACCTTTCTTCTACCAAGTCATCATGTTCTCTTTCCCTCCATTGGTAGGTAGAATCAACTTTTATCTAATAAAAACTATAGTTAGGGGAAAAGTATATTTACTTTCAAATCTTTTGGTATAACTTACATTAATTTGTTTTTGTTGTCTAATTAATGTGCTTTTCTATCTGTGAACAGTCTTTGGTTGCCTTGGGTTGAAATGAAACACATCATAATTTTTTTCCATTTAAATTAATCAAAAATGATTTAAGATATTTTATGTAGTTTTCAAGAAAAATCAAATGTTGTTATGCAAAAGATAGATGTATTTATCCTTGACTTCTAAACACAAGCTCAGATTGCTTCTCAGGGATGTAGTTAGAGAGCTAACATTGCACAATAGGAATCTTAGGCAGGTATTACTGATGCGACCTGGAACTGCAATTGCTATTCAGTCCTTGGTTCCCATGAAGAGAACAGAAAATGGAAAGAAACTTCACTGTAAATATGACATTGCAGTTGAAAATGTTCTCTCTTGTTAACTAAAAATCACAGTAAGGAATTCCCGCTAGTCTTTTGTACCTTATATATCATAATAAGGTAATAAGTCAAAAAAGAATATATTAAGAAATTTAAATATAAATATTTTCACAATAATTTTTACCTGTATTTACTAATAAAAATAAGTAATAAGAAGTACTTTAAGAGATATAGAAGATAGGAAACAAAAGCTTAACTAATTTTCCATCCATGACCTAATTTTTTTTCTTTCACACCAATCAGTACCTATCCCCAATTTCATTTTGGAATAAAAATACTCAAGGAAAATTACTAAACAATATACTAATGTATACATGCATTAAAGGTTAATAACTTGATGAAAATATTAAGTTAAACATTCTATTAAATATCCCAGTTTATGTTATTGTTAGGTGCTATAATGTCAGACCTGATTCATACTGAAGCTCAGAACAAAACACTACTCAACATTCTGCCATGCACATGATCATTTTATGTTTGAGCCCATAGTTGCAGCCACTGGTGTTTCTTCTCATTTTGAGTTGAGTCATATCAGCACAGGAGGTCCCAAGAGCCTTACCCGACTCCCATCATTAAGGTCTATTCTACTTTGAGGAGGCAACTTGTCTCCAGTTATCATTTAGTGTCTTCCAGCCTGGAGGGCTCATTTTCTGGCACTATATTTGATAGTGTTTCTCTGGTATTCATAGGGTTTTCAATGACTAATTATTTCAGGAGTGGACTGCCAGGTCCTTCTTCCTAGTCTATCTTATTTTGGAAGCTCAGCTGAAATCTATCCACAATGTGTGGCCCTGCTGGTATCTGAGATACTGGTGCCACAGCTTTCGGCATCACAGCAACATGGAAGCCCTCACATCATGACAAGTTGATAAACATGTGGGAGTCCAAGTTTAGGAAGTAAAATTATGCTGAATAGAAATGTATTCTTTATACTAACATGTTAAATTTTCAACCAACATTATTTCATTATGATTTTATTAATTTACTCATTCATTTTTCTTTAAATTTAGGCATTGTTCCCACATCATTAGAAGCCAAATTAATATATTTCATGTAGAAAAACTTTGTCTTTTTAAATGACAGTTTATCAAAGAACTGAACAAGCCCCACCTATCACCCTATTCTACTATATGTAACTTGTCTAGTATCTTGAATGTGATGATAATGCATTAGATTAATTTGCAAAACTAGTCTTTTTGTCCTTGATCTAAAAAAAAAAGAAAAGATATTGTATGAATTCATATAACTGCAATGGCTTAGAACTGCTACTTATTGTATTCTGTTTCATAACCATGAACAAAGTTATTAAAAATCTGTCTCTGGGACTGTGCTGAGCACTGAGTATTTAGAGAGAAACGAAAAAGGTGAGCTATCTTCCCTTGTGGATCTTAACTCTGTTGGGAGAGCTAGATGATAATGAAGAGAACAAATGTGTACATGACTACAAATGCTGATAAGTGCAAGGAAGCAGACAGGTTGTAGAAAGACAGAATAATAGTAAGGATGGTCAGGAATATTTCCCTAAAGCCAAGACCTGAAACTCAAGAAATGATTCACCATCCTAACAGAATGGGGCCAAGAAAACTGGAAAACCATGAGGCCTAAGAAAGCTGAGATTATCCCAGGAATGATTAAGTGTCTTCTTCTCCTCTTCTCTCCAGTATTAGATTGAGTAATTTGGAATATGAGCCCTGTTACTAGAGGTTTTCCTGAGGACTCTGTAGCACATGTAAAAGCCAAGACCCTGAATATCAATAATAATAGTTTTTATAACAGTTTTCCTGCATCTGTCAGTTTGTCATTGCTGTGGGGGCTTGTGTGTTTCTGTGATGCTGAAAGCTATGCCACCAGTATTTCAGATGCCAGCAGGGCCACCCACGGTGGGAAGTTTTCAGTTGAGTTTCCAGACTAAGACAGACTAGGGAAAAGGACCTGGCAGCCCACTCTCGAAAAAATTATCCATTGAAAACCCTACGAATAGGAAAGAAGCACTGTCAAATATAAATGCTGGAAAATGAGCCACCCAGGCTAGAAGTGATTCAAAAAATGATGGGGGAAGAGTTATTTTCTCAAAGTAGAGTTGATCTTAATTATGGGAGTGAAATAAAGCCCCTGGGACCTTCTTTTGCTAATGGGGCATGACTCAAAATGAGAAGAAACGTACTGGCTGCAATAATCAACTCAAACACAAAGATCATGTGCATGGCACAGTGTTGGATAGTGTTTCATTCTGCTGTACTTAGGGTTAGTATGAATCAGACTTGATTCAATGGCACCTAACAACAACAACAACAAAAATACTGTCGTTAGGTGTGTTGAGTTGGGTCTGACCCAGCAGATCGAAACACTATTCAACACTGTGCCAAGTCTAGCACTATTGTCAGTGCTTCTCTGCAATTCACAGGGTTGTTGATAGCTGATTATTTCAGGAGTCAGCTGCTAGGTCCTTCTTTCAAGCCTAAAGTACTCAATTTTCCCAGGTGGTCTCCCATCCAACTACTAACCAGGCCCTACCCTGCTTAACTCCCAAGATCTGATGAGATCAGATGCCAGTTTGGTATGGCTGTAGACAACAACAACAATATAGCAGTTAATAATTTGAAAACATGTATTAATTTTCCATAACTCATTTTCTATATGGAAATTAAAAATTTCTTTCACATGTATGACAGAAATTTTGTAATAATGAATTTGGGACTTCCTTTTTCCTCAAGGTCTAGACTAGGTTCTAGATAGCATTGTGGCAATAATAATAGTAGCAGGGCAGGAAAGCTACTGCACATGGACAATTTGCAGCCCTGCATTACTCTAACCAAAAATCTCTCTGGACTGGCCCTTGGCCAACCCCTGGAAGATGAGCTCTGATCCCTTGAAATATTCTTCCTGATAAAAGGAATTTTTGTATAAGTGAGGTATTGGGCAAGACAGCATCACTTTGGTCAGGTTGTTGTTGTTAGGTATTGTCAAGTCGGTATCCGACTCATAGCGACCCTCTGTACAACAGGGGAAACACTATTGTCAGTGCTTCTCTGCTGTTCATAGGGTTTTCAATGGCAGATTGATTTTTGGGAGGGGATTGCCAGGTCCTTTTCCCAAGCCTACAGCTTCTGGTGTTCCCAGGCTGTCTCCTATCCAGGTACTAATCAGACCTGACCCTGCTTAGCTTCTGAGATCTGATGGGATCAGATGCCACAGGGATATGGCTGCAGGCCTTGGTCAGGTAGTTTGAGATAATAATGTGACTCCCGGTGAAAGCCTTGTTTTGGTCTGGGGAATGGGAGTCAGAGTACCTGAGGTGAGGCACACAGGCATTACATGCCTGTGTGACTGATCCTCAGTAGATACCCTGGACACTATGGTTCTGGTAAGTTTCCCTAGTTGACAGCACTTCACATGGATTCCATACAGTATTTCTGGGAGAATGAAGTCCATACTCAGCCCCTGGGAAGTCTGCACTTGGTTTCTTCTGGACTTCACTCCATGTACCATTTCCCTTTGATAATTTTAAGCTCTTTCCTTTCACTTAATAAATTATCGTAACTGTGAATAGAACAGCTTCACAGAAGCCTGAGAATAGTCTTAGGGACTCACCACACAGTACCTAACTTTACGTGGTACTTATTATATTCCAGACACATTTCTAAGCATGTTAGGTATAGTAACTCTTTGAATCTACAAAACCACTCTTTGAAGTAGGGGATATGATATGGTCCTTGACATACCATGGCTCAGATCACTATTTTTCAACTTTGCAGTACAACAAAAATGATGTGCACTCAGTAGAACTATACTTCAAATTTTGAATTTTGAACTTTTCCCATGCTAGCAATATGTAGCATGATACCCTCCTGAGATGTTGGCCAGCACCAGGGAACCAAGCTTCCAGACAGTCGGTCACAAAGACAAAAGGATCTCACAGTATACTGTATTCCATAAGTGACAGATGTTCAATTCTTTATAATAAAATATGCTTTGTCAGGTGCAGTGTCTCATGCCTGTAATCCCAGGGACTCAGGAGGCAAAGGCAAGAGGATCTTAAGTTCGAGACTAGAGGCAGTCTGTATAATTTAGCAAGACCTTGTCTGAAAATAAAAAGTAAAAAAATGGGCTGGGGATGTAGCTCAGTGGGAGAGCACTTGCAAAGTATGCAACCATGAGGCCCTGGGTTCAACCTCCCAATACTGAAAAAAAAAGTGATTTGTATTATGGGAGAAGGACATTGCAATCCACTCCCAAAGTAATCCCCAAACAATCAGCCATTCAAAACCCTATAAATAGCAGAGGAGCACTGTAACAGTGCTGGGCATGGCACAGTGTTGGGAAATGTTTTCTTCTGTTGTATATACAGTGGCTATGACTCGGACCTGATGGCACCTAGCAACAACAGTATGCTTTGTGTAACATGATCTTACGCATAGGCTAATGTTAAATGTTCTGAGCACATTTAAGAGAGGTTAAGATAACCACTGTGATGTTCAGTAGACTAAATGCATTAAATCCATTTTCAAGTTATGGGTTTATCATGTCCTAACTCCATTTTAAAATAAGAAGCATTTTTATTCCTATTTTTAAATGGGGGAACTGAGGCACAAAAGGAATAAATTATTTGCTTAAGGTCACAGACCCAATAAATGTCAAAGTCTACACCTGAACTAAGTCAGTCTGTCTCTAGAAGATGGATCCTTCAAGGCCAAGTTAAAGCATAGATGAATGGAAGGAGAGACAAGTGTTCTTCAATCATGTATCCTTGCCAGTGGTCATCGAGGTGTCCTCACCTTATCCTTTTGTTTTCCTTACATCACATCAGACTCTCCTACCTCACTGCCTTTCTAAGAGTCTGTAAATTATTCATGTATCTGTCACTATGGGTCAAGTTTACTTCCTAAATACCTGTAAAACCACAAACACTCAGACACATAAAGCAGATAATCTTCTTATGGAACCTTGCCCAGAAAGCAGGATGTGCCTATTCTCAATTCCTTCACCTCTCTTTGCTCTTACCCAGGAATTCTTCTCTAGTTAGTGAATGGGATTGGAGAAAAGCTTGCTCTCCACTGTTTGCAATTCTCATATTCCCCAGAGTTTATACATCCCATTTTATAAATGAGGAAAGTGAGGTTTTAAAAGATGAACTTCTTTGATCCACCCAAATCTACTTATTAAGTGGTAGAAATGGAATTTTAAACTAGTTGGTCTGAGTCAATAACTAGTGCTGCTTGACATATGTCTTCATGTCCTTTAATGCAGATAACTAAACTGGTCTTGGGCTGGGGTTTAGCTCTGTTGGTAGAGTGCTGCTCTGTGCTCTCTGAGGCCCTGGGTTCAAGCCCCAGCACCACAAAAATGGGAGAACTTGGCAGCTCACTCCCAAAACAATCCCAAACAATTAGCTGTTGAACACTTTATGCTGTACATAGGGTTTCTATGAGTTGGACATGACTCTACAGCGTCTAACAACAACAATAAAACTGTCTTCACAGAGATAATCATTGATGAAAAGGAGGATAGAATTACTTCAGTGGAAAGCAGAATTCCTATAAGACGGCCATAATATTCCTTCCGTGATCTTAGACTACATCTTCAAAGGGGCTGACAGTTCAAAGTTATGGAACCCCACTCCAAAAAAGAAATTTCAAACCAGAAATAAAAGGAGAGGTTGGAGAGACCAGAGAAGCAGTATAGCTAAATAATCATAACAGAACAGTGTAAGGGACATTTATAAACAGGTCATGCTGGCCAGTAGAGACAACCCTAGGATCAGTAGAGATGGTCACCACATGGAGAGCTAACAGGCAGGGCTGCCCCAGTAACTGTTAGTTGGGCTGCCTCCCAAGTAACTCTGAGTGGGCAGGCTTGAATTACTGAGAGATGTGCCACTGCTCAGCTGCAAGGAGAAACATAGGGGAGAAAAGGCCAGATCTTGACCATGAGCAAAGTAAGAATACATCCAGTCCCAGATAGCTGAGTCTCTTCATTCACATTGAAATAAATCTTAACTTTATTAGATTAGAGCATCAGATAGATGTTTTGGCCATGAGATAATTACAGCTGTGGCATTGCTAATCATTTGCAGGCTCTAGTCTCTTTCACTGTGTTCATATTACTGAGTATCGCTTTATTTATTTGCTTATAGAAGTACAGGTCCCATGAGAGCAGGAACTTGTCAGTCCTGTTGACTACTGTTTGTTCAGTCCATAAGCAGAAGTCCACTCAGAGCAGAGCCTCAATAAATAAAATTTGGTAAAGTACGGGCTGAAGAGTCTGCAGGCATAGCTCCTTTCTCATGTGCCTGAAGTGCAGACTCTGCTGCCATAGAAGCATAGAAGCATAGAAGCAGGCTCTGCTTGTTCGGTCATTTCAGGGTCCATTGCATCCACCCCAAGCTACCTCCCATCTCTGGTTGCTGACTATCCTCCAAACCCTTTCTTCTTTGCTTGCTGGGGTCTTATTGCAGTGAAAACTACTTTTTCTCTGTATATTCAATCTCTTCATAGAAAGTTCCCTTTTTCTTGCTCTAAAATGACATTTCTCAAAGTTGATTTTGGGCTATTTGTGCATAAACATTAAATTTTAATAGTTGTAAATGATTTTAATATATCAAAGGTATAGTTGCACGTATTGTCACACAGGTTAAAATTAAAAGAAGGATTTTGAATGAAGACATAAGAGGAAAAGGTGATAAGAGTTTACTTAAAGAAAACCTTGAGAAAACTACTAAGAAGTGGAAATGGCAAAAATCCTGAATGTCCGCTATCTAAGTTCTACTTTAATTTAAACTTGATTTTTCCTTGAGAATTCCAATTTTACTGCCACTTTCTCCAGCTTGTGCTCTGCTTTCTCTTACATTCCAGCTACTGTGAGGCCAAGAGGTATCAAGGTGTCAGCTGCTTTCTCTCATTATCCTTTCTAGACCTTGACTTTGCCTTCATTTCTAAACTATCCTCTGAAGCTCCTATATCTTCAAACCTAACACTCCATAAGCCTCATTTTTTCTCTGCAGACGATGTCCTTCAGATCAGTCTCCTATAAAAATCTTGAGAATCCAGTTCAGTCTTGTACTATGGTGGTTAGTGTGTATGTGTGCCTGTGAACTGTTAATAGAAATACTATCCCTATTTGTGAAAATTTTAAAGACACATAAATTGCCACTGTTAACATTATTAACGCTTTGACACTTTTTCTTCACTTTTAAAAATACTTTGTCCCTTAACAGTACATCTTTAAAAGTTTTGGATGTTATTGTGGTATCTTTATAGCATATAATTAATTCTTAATAGCCTACTATAAATACTACTATTTAACCATGACTCTATTGTTGGACACCTGGGTGAAAATAAATTTTATTATTATATACTTTTTAACAATAAACATTTTTAGCATAATTCATAATTCATCACACCAATTTGAATTACTCCATTGTGCTAGATTCCCAGGAGAGGAGTTTATAGGTCAAAGGTCATGAAAATATTGAAATGTAACCAGATCAAATGAGAGCTCTGCACCAGCATTCACAAAGAACAATAGGTGGTTAAAATGAGGCTAAAAACCTAAGCTTTGGTGCTTTTGTTATCTGAAGTTATTCTACCAGTTCTCAGACTTCTATTATGCTGAGTGGGCCATGTGAACTGAAGGGATTTTTTGAGAAACCTAGAGTCAGAGACCCTAAGGGGTAAGAACAAAAGTAGAAAAAAGGGAGAGATGTAATAGAACCAGGGGTAGTGAAACTTGGTGTGAATGAATGGGGAATGGCTGAAGGGGATATAATGAGATTCAAGTAAAGTCTTTTATACAGAGCCTACATTTTATTTCACTAAAAGTTTGTAATGTTTGTTCACACTCTTTCTTCAAGAGGTTCAGACAGGTCACATGGAAATTTACAGAGGCTTGTACACAAAGGCGTATAAATGCAAGCTTCAAAAGAATATCTGCAGAGCTTGCATGCTATGAATCTATAAAATAGGTATCTGGGTTAAGGCTATAAGCTTTTAGAACACAAAGAGCCATAAAAGAGGCTTTTAGCTACTGTCTGGTGGTTTTGAATTTTGGGGGGTGGAGGTGGGGTTGGGACTTATAGATGGTCTTGGAATATGTTCTAGTTTTCATCTGAAAGAGAGCTAGATATAAAAATATGCAGTTTTCAACTGCACCCTCTCCAACAAAAGGAGTTTGGTAATTTTTAATGGGGCAGTTTTAGTCTAACATTTTATTTAAGGCCAAAGACTCTAGAGCCACACTACCTGGGTTCAAATCCAAGGCAATGAAAGGTTTAAAATTAAAAGAAAGAAAGAAAGAAAGAAAGAAATGGTTTTCCTATATAAGAAAGGAGAGAATAGGAGAAATAACCCAAGGGTGGAGGATACTTTTAAGTTCAAAATCCTGTAACTATCATATAGATTTTTTAAAAAATAACAAGTCAAAGGACCACAGGGCAAATCATGTCAAAATTTTAAAAACAAGTTGAAACAAATTAATCTGAGGATATGTCTGGCTGTTATCATAACTGCAGGTACAAGAATTATTTCAAGTGGCTTTAAAACAGTATCTTGACTCTGCATCCTTATATTGTAAGGAAAACAAACAGAAAAAAGCACACTGACATTCAGTGCTACTGTTTTTAGCAGTAGTGTTGGTGTCCTGCAGATATTGCTATGCTGGTTTTGTTATTTTAAAATCCTCATACATATTATTAGATACATGCAGTAGAATGAAACAAATGAATACTTACATATACATCACTAGGAAACAATTTTTTTCAAAGCAATAGAAAATAGATACAAATATAAAATCAAATAAATGACTAAAATAAAACATGAACTTATGTTTTATTTATTTAAAAATATTTATTTCCTGGCATCATTTGCCAAACATGGAATAGAAAGATCAATAAATATACAACTACAATAGATTAAAATATAAATGTTGATGTATATATATGCATATATTTATAATGTGCATATATAGTATATTTGAATATATATTATGTTCAAAAAGAAGCTTAGAGGTCAGTTGCTAAGAATGCATCATAACAATAAAAGAAAAAAGCAAATATTTGTTCTGTTTTGTTGTATTTCAGAATATCCAAAAAAATGATAAAACTTCCTCCTTAAGGATAATGCATAGGGGTGGGCATAGTGGTACACTACTGTAAACCCAGCAACTCAGGGGGGTGCAGGCAGGAGGATTGTGAGTTTGAGGCCAGAGGTAGCCTATATGTCTTAGTAAGACCCTGAATCAAAATTTAAAAATAAAAATAAAAAATGGACTGGGAGTGTAGCCCCTGGTAGAGCACTTGCAAAGTATGTGGAGATCCCTGGGTTCAAACCCTAAATACTGCCAAAGGAAAACAGGGAGAGAGAGGGAGAGAGAGGGAGTGAGAGAGAAAGAGAGAGACAGAGACACACATAGAGAGAGAAAATACTAAATTCAGGAGGAATATTAAAATTGGAACATCACTACTTTATAACCCATAATGAAATAATAAATTCTAAAATTATTAGGCAAAAGATTGATGAGAAAAAATTTAATAGATGGATGACAATACTTGAAACATCTTACCTAAATAAAAATGGGACAGTCATATTATGTTCTTCCTGATAAGGTGCAATAGGAAGTACAGATCATATCACTTCTCTATGGCTTTTTTTATTGCTAAAAACAAAACAAAACAAAACAAGCAAAGCTGTATCTAATGAAGTCTGGATTTGCTGCCAGATTATTGCCAAAACGTGGGTGTGGAGGAACATATTCATTAATACCGCACTTATGCAATCAGTCCAATAAAAAGTGTGAGAATTCTACAGTGCAAATGATCTGGTAGCTTTAATGAGAAAATGGCAAATACGATGTGTACAATACAAAGATGCTTAGAACAAATGCCCTTTTCCATAGGAATAAACATGCTTCTTTCCTAGACCTACTTGATCTCAATTTCACAATTTTTCTTCTTCCAGACATTTGACCTAAACAAGTCACCACTGTGTGAGTCCATCTATATTTTTACTTAGGACCACATCTTCCCCATATGTAAGACAAATGCCCAAACTGGCTGATGCTCATTGAGAGGATTTCCCTCACCACTCTCTGTCAGAATCAATCCTACATAGGAAATGTAGAAAGTCAGGGCTAATTTCCCACCTAGAACTCTATAGAAAGCCAATACATCCATGGATCAACTTCAAACTGCATTTCTCCACCAGCTGGCAATGAAGAACCCTCTCCATAAGGCAGAGAGGGAGTTGTTAACACAACAGTTGCAGGTGGTATCCATCTTGTGGCTTACTTTTGCCCTATGGACCTACTTGAGCCTAAACCTTAACATACCACTTTCATTTTATGACAGAATGCTCCTGGGTTTGCCCATTATTATGACTTGATGGATCTGAATCGGCTCAAGATACATCACTTTTACTACACAGTTATTTGGTGTTCTAGGGTCAGGAGCTCAGTTTCTGAGTTTAGTAGGATGCCAGGAGCTATTGTAAGAGCAGTGTATAGTTTTGTCTTATCAACTATGTGCCTTTCTGAGTTCTGTAAAAAGAGTAATTTGAATAGGAAAGGTTTGATATGAAGAATTAGCAACAATAGGGGATTAGAATAATAAGAGATTGACTAGTAAGAAGTAAGAAAATTATAAAATAATTTAGGAAAAGCAAATATAAGGAGCATCCATCATCCTTGGGGTTGAGATCAAGCTCCCAGGGAAGAGTTTCACTCTCCACCTAGAAAGGAGATCCTTATCATACATCAAGAACTGAAAAGATCTGATATTTTCTTCTCCTTGCATGTGACAACTTACAGAAGCTTTGTAGATGCTGGTAGAACACAGGAGATGCTGGAGTCAAAGATAGAAGACTGTTACTCAACACACAGAATAGAAAGATATCTTACCGCAGGTAATTCACCAAACATCTTCCAGAAAAGGGAACCAGGGGAAGCTCTTGGCCACGGGGTAATGATAGCCAATGTACACTGAAAGAGACAGGCACTGGAGAAGCTGTAAGAGCTGTAAGAACTTGGTGTGAGAGAAAGCCTCATGTGCTTTATTTGGCAGCTCAGGGCAAGGTGTGTGTATTGCAGGAGCACATAGAAACTACCAGGCACACAGAAACAGGAAATACAACCCTCTTGTCTTTATAATGTCTGTCAATGTCCTCAAGTTGAAAACCCTTCAGTGCCAACTTTGAAAAGAAAAATATTTAAAGGCTTCACAACCATTTTTACAAAGCAGGCCAATATATGAATGGAGAGTAAACAAACTGATAACCAACCACAGAAGTAACAATCTTCACTTTGACTCTGCTTTTCGTGCTTGCCACAGGTTCCAAAGAGCACCTGTCTTTACTGCCTTTGGACACTTTGAGTTACAGGGTCCAAGAAAATCCACATACCACAACCAAGACATACTCTAGAACTCTAGAACAGGAGTCCCCAACCCCTAGGGCCGTGGACCAGAGAGACTGATAGGAACCGGGCCGCATGCTCACATGCTGAAGTGAGAGGCTGGAGACTGCCTGGACTCCACTTCTACTCCTTGGAAAAATTATCTTCCATGAAACTGGTCCCCAGTACCAAAAGCTTCGGAACCTCAGCTGCAGAACCCTTTCTTGCTCCAACTTTGCATTCAAAGCTAGTGGTAGCCTTCCATACCACCCAATTAATAGTCTTGAGGCAGTATTTCAGGTGCAAAATAGGTTATTTCTAAAACTCAAACAAACTTACAAAGCTTCCTATTTATTTCTTATTGGTGTTACAATAGTTGGTTCTTCACTTTGGAGGAGATGTCCCAGCTTGCTCTAAAAAAACAGACTACTAAAATCTTCAGTGAAGTTTCAGATCTTGGAAACATCATAGCATGTACCTCCTACATCTT
>VMDO01033974.1:0-17442 GCA_007922755.1 Pedetes capensis | reverse complement strand
GCAGCAAAATGGATGGAATTAGAGAAAATTATTTTAAGTGAACGAACACGAGCTCAGAAAGAGAAACAACACATGTTCTCACTCATATGAAGGAGCTGATTCAAAATTACAAGAAGGAAAAATCCTAATCAAAGGTCAGATCACATTACATTAAAAGGGGGGGAGGGAAGATAAGAATGAGGTCAGTATAAATGGACTAGAAATCGCATGTAATTGTTCCAACAAGATAAAAACAAAGACCACTACAGGAAAAGTTCCTACCTTAAACAGAAATTGAACCCAAGGACATATAGAAAAATACTACATAGTAAAAGATAGAGAAGACTTGGATGGGAAACTTAGATGGGAAGGGGGGTGGGGGGGAAACATAGGGGAGGGTAAGGGGTAACCTATATGAATAATGTTTATCAAATTGCATATATGAAAATTGTCACAATGAAAAGCATGTCAAAATGAATCACATTATGATGTACATTAAAAATTTCTAATAAAAAAAAAAAGAGCAGCATGCAATCGCAGGTCACATTACTGGCAATGGCCTGAAGGCAAGGCTTCATCTTCTGCCTCCCATCCAAGAGCTCTGTCCCCTCCTCAGTGCTCAGAATAGGGTTTATGTGGCCATCCCCAACATCCAGGGAGGAGAGGCACATACATCCTCCTGCTGGGACCGAGGCACCAGGCAGTAGTGTTGACCCTGCAGTTGCCTCGGGCTTAACATATGCATAGAGTGACTCTGTTTCCTAAGGATCCACATATGATACAAACAGCACATTTTGGCTGCTTTGGCACCATTTTCTGAAATGCAACAGGGGCAGGCCAGCTACCAGGGCTACTCTGGGCAACACCTGTGCTGATTAACAGATTCCTCCACAGCCCAGAGGACCCAGCCCACCTAGGATTACCTTGGTCCCCATTCAGAGTTTAGTCCTTGTGGCCTCCTCAGGGAGGAGCTCAGGGGCTCAATTCTTAACCCCTCACAGGCAAGACTCCCCAAGTCACATGCTGTCCCCTAGAACTGCCTGGATTCCCCACACTCACCTCATGCCCTGGGATTTCTGTAGCCTCGGGAATGGACAATGGCATCCAGACTGTGAGTAGGGTCTGCCTGACCTTTGTCCCAGGTCCCCGTGGTCAAGTCAGCTCCTTAGAGCGTCTTTCCAGCAAAAAAGGTTCACATCCAGATGCTGGCCTCTCAGCGTGCTTGTCCTGCCATGGATAACTGCTGGCAGGTGAGACATCACAGGCAGTTTGGAGCCAGAGCTGCGGTCTGAACCCAACTGTCTTCTAATGCCACCATCAGTAGTCATACCACCCTCAGCTCCATCTCTTATCACATCACTAATAAAAACATCTCTGAGGTGAATGAGAGAGAAAACCATGAAGCTGTGAAGAAACAATTGGAGAAAAAGACTATTTAACTGATCTCAGGATAAGCTATGACTCTCAGGGCTGAATCAAAATCATACTGGGAAATGTGTGGCTTAACAAAAAGCTGGAAATCTGTTCATCAAAAATATCCCAACATTAAAAGCAAGCAGGAGCGGGCGCAGAGGCACATGCCTCTAATCCCAGTGACTTGGGAGGCAGAAACAGAAGGATTGCAAGCTTGAGGCTAGAGGCACCCTGTGTAACTGAATAAGACCTTGTCTCAAAATAAAAAGTAAAAAAACGGGCTAGTGGTGCAGTTCAATGGTAGAGCACTTGCAAAACATGTGTAAGGCCCTGGGTTCAATCCATTCCCTAGTACTGGAAAAAAACAAAAAAAAGCAGAATTCAAGTTTTTGCAACACCAAGAATGACACTCATAGCATTTTTACCCATGAATATCCATCCTTCTTTCTTTCCTTCCTTCTTTTCTTTCTTTTTGTTTTTGTTTTTGTTTTCAGTACTTTAGGGTTGAGCTGAGGCTTCTCACATACTTCACAAGTGCTCTACCACTGAGCTGCAGCAGCAGCCTATATTTTTTTGTTTTGAGTCAAGTCTTGCTAAGTTATACAGGCTGCCTCTGGCCTCGAACTCACAGTCCTCGGCTTCTGCCTCCTGAGTTGCTGAGATTACAGGTGTGCGCCACTGGGCCTGGCCTCACAAGTGTCTTTTAATGTCTATATTAGTTACTTTTGCCTTATTGTGACAAAATACCTGACATAAACAAAGGAGGAAGGGTTTGTTTTGGCTCATGGTTTCAGAGGGTTCAGTCCATGGTTGTTTGGCCCCATGTACTTGGACAGAACATCATGGTGGAGGGAGCAGGTGGTGTAGGCTGTTCTTCCCTTCTTGGAGGACAGGAAGCAACAAGAAGGGGATCCTTGCACTCAGCTGGCTTTCTCTTTTTTTCCCCTTTTATTCCTTCTGGGACTCCCAGCCCATGGGGATGGTGCCATTTCTATTGTCCACATCCCATGTGGATGGTGCCATCCACACTCAGGGTGGGTGTTTTCCCCTCAGTTAATTCTCTCCAGAAACCCTTGCACAGACACATCCAGAAGTGGGCCTCACCAATCTCCTAGGCATTTCTTAATCCAGTGAAGCTGACAATCAAGATTACCAACACAATGTCCTTGCTGCTTTTCTGTTAGAAGCATAAAGTTATTTGTTTGTTTATACATTAAATGCAAAATGTCTAGTTATTTTGAACACTGAATTTTGAAACTGTCAGTGTATTGCCTATTAAAATTTTTAAATGTGATTTTTTTTTTCACTACCAGGAGATTGAACCCAGAACCTCACGCATGCTGGTCAAGTGTTTCACCCCTAACCTGCCCTCCTGACCCCTTTTTAAGTTTTTATTTTGCAATAAGGTCTTACTAAATTGTTCAGGCACCCTCTGGCCTTGAACTTGTGAACCAGGGTGCCTGGCTAAAAAATAACAAATCAAATCAAATAAATCAATAAAACAGTCATTTGATTCTATGTGAACAGTTAATGAATGAAAATATAATACCAGAAAGAAAATTCAAAGAGGAATTTCTGCCATGGCCCTCAGCCCTGAGACTAGGGAAAGGCCGAACTATAAAGCTGACTAAGTGTCTTCAGTAGCCCCATCCTCTGCCTTCTGCTTCGCTGTCAAGCACCCCCACCTCCTAACTCCACTATACCCTCCTTCACTCACCTGTTCCCCATCACCACCTCAAGGAACCTCAAGGAACGTTGTTGAACTACTACATGCCAAGGGATGAGGGGGCCTTAAGGAGCTGCCTACTCTTGGAAGCACTGCAGAGCAGGAACCAAGCTGTGGTCTTTAAGTTCAGCCACCGCTTTGTATTCTGACACCAAACCATAGGCCAAGTCTGCAGTTAAGAGGCTGCGGCTCACCATGTGGCACTGGTGTGGGCTGGGAGGAAGACTTATGGGTTCATTGATGGTGATGTTGCTCTTTGGTGAGAATCTAGAAGGGCTCATTCCTAGCCTAGGCCCACGTGTGAGTCCTTCTATACAAAATGGGTGGTCAAAGATCCACCTCCCAAAGAAATCATTTTTTCCCAACCAGGCAGGTGCAGTAGGAGTACCGTAGGGGCCTTTTCTGTGGCCTGCAGAGGATGTCCTGTGGTCAGCAGGTAGGCAGACATCCAGGTGACCAGGACCACTTCTGCTCCTGCTGGGGCACCTACGTCTTAGGACGCCCTTCTTTGCCTCCTGGTCCTTCCAGCCCAATCCTTCTGTTGGCCAAAGCAGTCTGTAGGACAGAAAAGCGCCTCTTCTCTGCCCAGGCCCCTCCCGCCCACGCTCACACAGGGGAGCAGCACTCGGTTTTTCCTGATGCTCGCCTGGGGAGATGATTTGGGCCAATGTTAAAGCTAAAGAGACACCCCAGGTTGCTCTGTGGGCTGAGGATGACTTCCTAGTCAGCAACTGATCCTGCGCTGGCCCTGCCCGAGTCCCAGACTAAAGGGAGCCTTCTGGGGCGGAGCCACAGCGCCACCGTGCGGCAGAATTCTGTTTGCGCAGCCAAACTCAGAAACCTTAACTAGTTTGCTGTCTCAGTGCTGGGATTCTCCCTAGAATCCCAGGAGAGCGCCAACCCATGGCTTGAGGAACAATTATCAAACTGAAGTTCCAGCCAAACACCTAAAAATGCCTGGGCTTCTGAGCCGGGCGGCGTTTGTCACTGCCATCTCTCGCAAATATGTGAGCTTGGACAATTACATAAACCTGAGCCTCAACGTGCAGCTTCCAGAATGGAAGGAATAAAAAGGGTTGAGAACGCACTAGAGAATTAAGACCGTAGAGCAGCACCTGGGTCGTTGCGGGTGTTCAGGAAACAACAGTTTCTTCTCCCTTCAGTCTAGCCGGGGTACCCGGAAAACACAGACTGCTCAAAGGCAGGGCTGAGGGGACAACCAAAACCAAAGTCCAGGAAGAGAAATTCTTCCACCTTGGCTCCCGCAAGAAATCACTTCTACCTACTTCACGGTTCCTCACTAGTTCCTCTCAGAACCCCTTCTATTTAGGTGGCAAGCCAACCTGCTTTGCAGAGACTGAGGGATTTCCTACAACAGACCATCAGTGCTAAAAGTGGGCGGTTGATCACCCAGGCTATACCTCCCCTCACCGTCTAGCTCTGGGACTTCTTAAGTATAATTAACAGATTCTCTGGGGCCACAGCCTGGGAATCTGCATGGCCAGAAGCTCCCCACGTGGTTCTCCTGAGCCCCAGTGTTTGGGAGCTCCAGCACCAGCACTGTCTCATGGTGGGTTCCCGCCACCCCAGGTGTGAGCAGTGCTCTTCTAGACCGGGAGCCACCTGAGCCAAGGCACAGTACACCAGTCACATAACCCCAGGAAGACTCCAAAGAACTTTGTAAGCACCAGGCTACAGCCTTGACCTGCAAAGTAGACCAGTTGCAACTAGGTACTTATTCTTCTCTCAGCTTTAGTTTGTGCCCCTGTGCCAGTTCTGTGTTATCTTTCCCTTGTTCATTAACTATGTGCTGTGTACCTACCTCTTGGCACCATGGGAGCTTACATCCTAGAAATGGGAGATAAACATTAACACTTACATGAACACCCAAATTTTGTTGTTGCTAAATGCTGTCATGTCGGGTCCAACTCATTGGATTTTCAATGACTGATTGTTTTTAAGAGTGGATTGCCACTTCCTTCTTCCATTGCTGCAGTGCTAGGGATTGAACCCGGGGCCTCAGAGAGTGCAAAGCAATGCTCTACCAGCTGAGCTAAACACCAGCCCACATAGGGTGACAGGGTGCAGAGGGACTGTGTTCAACAGCATCTCTGAGGAGGTGATATTTGTCTGAGCACTGAAAATTGAGGAGCCAGTCATCCTAAGATTTGGGGGAAGGTGTTCCAAAAGAAGGACTAGCCACTGCAAAGGCCCAGAGGCAGAAACAAAAAAGAGAAAGACAAGAGTGGAGGGAACATAGTGAGCCAGGACAGTGATAGGAGCTGAAGCTGAAGAGGTAGGCAGGGGCCAGGTCAGAAGCATGGGGTCTTTGGGACCACTGCAGGCCTTTGCATTTTATTCTGCATGCAAGGGAAAGCCATGAAATGGCTTTGCATTATTAAAGGCTCATTTGGAGAAGGGACTGAAGAGGGGTAAGAGGTAGAACTAGGGAGCCAGTCAAAAGAGTACTGCAACAATTTAAAGAATAGTAAGAAGGAGGGAGGGAACTAGCAGAAGGAAGTGAACACTGAGGAAGGTGGGATGGGGAGGAAAATCAATGTAGAGGAATAAAGGCAGAGAGGATAATATCAATGTAAAGAACACAACTTCATGAGTACATTGGAAAAATAGGGAATATAATTCAAATATGCATTTGAGTTTTACTACATATTAGCATAAGGCTCCATAAACCTTGTAAGTTGATAAAAGTATAACCAAAAGTGATGTAACAGTTGCATAATGGAAAATATCAATGCTGTATTATTCTGTACCCCACCATTATTTACCAATAAAGGGAGAAATTTCTTAAAAAGAGAGAGAGAGAGACAGACTACTGCAAGTCTGGCATGGTGGCACATGCCTGTAATCCTAGCACTTGAGAGGCTAAGTCAAGAGGATCGTGAGTTCAAGGCCAGTTTGGGTTACACCGCAAGTTTGGGGCCACACTGGGCTACACAGCAAGACCTTGCCTCAAGGAAAAAAAAAGAAAAGAAAAGAAAAAAAAAGTCTACTACAGTAGTCCAAATAGGACACTGCAGAAGCTATAGACAGGGAGAAGTACAAGGATACACCTGGAGGAAGACCCAGGATTTGCTGATGGATTTGATGTAGGGGGAGTGGAAAGTTACAGTACGGGCTGTCTCCTAAGCTTTTTGGTTACAACCCTAATACCTGAATGAAAGGATCATCTCATGGATAAAAAAACACTATGGAAGTTTTGGAAAAGAAAAAAAGGCAGTGTGCTGTGTTAGACTTCTCATTGATGTGATAAATACCAGAGAAACAATTTAAAGGAGGCAAGATTTATTTGGGCTCCTAGTCTCAGAGTCCAATGTCAGCTGAGTCCATGATTTTTGGCCTGAGGCAGAATATCATGACAGCAGAAGCATGTGGTGGAGGCTGCTCACCTTATGTCGGCCGGGAAACAAAGAGAAAAAGCCCACACTAACAGTCTTCCTCCTTCTCCTTTTGTTTCCTACTTCTGGATACCCCTGTAGGCTGAGATCCTCCACTAGCCACAAGCTTCCAGGAAGTCTTATTTCCTTAGGCATCTATCAAGGACAGACATTCAGAGGTGCCTTGTAGGGCACTGCCTAAAGAGGTAGTTTGCCCCTGGGGCCCATCTGGGCCCACTTGGAGGTCTGAGGCTTGTTCCCCAGGCAGTAACCTTTGCCCTACATCCTGGCAATCTTCCTACCTGGGTGGCAAGCTTCCAAGGATGGCACTGGCATCCAATCCCTTTCCTCAGACCCCTCAACACCTGATTGGCTGTTTCCAAACCACTGAACGGCTCCTGATTGGACCATTCAGGAACCATCCCTGATTGGCTACTTTTACAAACCCAAATTTGCATATCCCCCTTGATTGGCCAAAACCTGTGGGGGTGACTGCCTCTGATTGGTCCCTGGCTAGCCCCTGAAGAGTATATAAGGGCGGTACACAGAGCAGTCTGGGTCCATTCCATCGACCGGGATAGACAAGGAAACAATAAAGAGCTTTTGGAGCAGAGCACTTGGAGTCGGCATCTTCACTGGGAATAAAGAAGCAAGGAGCCACCATGGGCATAAGCCTCTGAGCCTGCTTTTCTCAAGGCTTCTCAGAGAAGCTGTGGGCATAAGCCTCCTCTCCGGGCAGTGCGGCTCTTGGGTGCTCGGCTCCCCCTCACCAGATGACGGGTCTTTGGCAGCTGGTTCCCACTCACGGCCAGAGTGAGTCCAGCAACAGAGCGACGCCCCACAGTGCCTCCTCTGGAGTCAGAGGATATTACTTCCATTCCCTATCTAGCATCAATTCAGCTCAGGCCTTGGAAACATTGTTTTTATAATGTGGATTCTAGATCCTTCATGCTCATGGATTATCACATCAGAAACCATCTTTAAAGGACCGGGTGCCATGGCACAAGCCTATAATCCCAGCTATTTAGGAGACTGAGGCAGGAAGATCACAATCCTGAGGCCAGGGGCAGCTTGAACAATTTAGCAAGACTTCATCTCAAAATAAAAATAAAAGAGGGGCTGGGGTGCAGCTCAGTGGTAGAGCAATTGCCTGGCATGTGTGAGGCCTTGAGTTCAACTCCTCAGTACTGAGGAAAAGGAGGGAAGGAAGGAAGGAAGGGTAAGGTAAAAGAAATCATCTTTAAGGTGATTTCATACATCTAGAAAATCATATATATAATATACATATATATACGTATGTATATATGTGTATATGTGTGTGTGTGTGTGTGTGTGTGTGTTTGTGTGTGTGTACTAGAAAACTTACACTTATAATCCCATCCCTGGGGAAGCAGAAGCAGAAGGATCACAAGTTCAAGGTCAGCCTGGGCTACATACCAAGACCTAGTCTCAGAAAAAAAAAAACAAAGATATATTAGCAAAATATTCAAAACATTGTGTGAACAAAGCTCTTCATTGTAGTACTAAGACACCAAAAGACAATGGTGTGTCCACATTGAGTAGCATGCAGCTACAATAGAAAATGAGGAAGAATTCTAGCTGCGACTTTAAACGAACCTTCAGAACATATTGTTAGCAAAATCACCATGGAATAAAACAGCTTTTGTATAAGAAAAGGACAAGGGGGAATACCAACATATGTGTGTGTATTTACCTATGATTTTTAATATAAACAGTGAAAGGATAAGCCAAAAATTCAAGGATATATAGAAAAATATTACCATGAAAAGACAAGTAAATGGTAGAGAAGTCTTTGACGGGGGGCGGGGAGCGTACAAGAGGGTAAGGGGGAATCTATATGAATAATGTACAACAAAATGTATATATGGAAATGTCACAATGAAAAGCATGTCAGAATGAATCACATTAAGGTGTACATTAAAATTTTCCAATTAAAAAAATTCATTTAAAAATGATTACCAATAGCCAGGCACAGTGGTACACACCTATAATCCCAGTGACTCAGAAAGCTGAAGCAGGAGGATCACAAGTTCAAGTCCAGAGACAACCTGTGTAACTCAGCAAGCAAGATCCTATCTCAAACTAAAAACTAAAAAATAGGCTGGGGTACAGCCCAGTGGTAGAACACTTGCAAAGTATGTGCGAGGTCCTGGGTTCAGCTCTAAGTATAAAAAACAAAAAACAAAACAAAACAAAAAAAACAATTACCAATAAACAGAGGGAGGAAATAGGATTGTGGGGAGACAGATATAGTTAGACTTTTCTGAATTAAACTTTCTTTGAAGTTTTTACTTTGAAAGCGTAAATGTTCTAAGTAAGTAAACCAAAATCAAGTTATAAAAATAAAAGAGTATTTCCTAAAAATGTAAAACAAGCTGAATCAAATGACATCACTATCAATCAAGTGGGTAACATAGCCATATATAGAAAATTTACTTTGATTTCAAAATGGTATTTTGTATGTTGAATATAAATTAAGGACAAAAAAAATTACCACAAAGGAATCTCAAACTATATTCAATGATCTTACTATTAGAAATAGAAAAAGAAATAATATTGGTATGTTGTTGTTGTTATTAGGTGCCGTCGAGTTGGTATCCGACTCATAGCGATCCTCATAGGGTTTTCAATGGCTGTTTCAGGATTGCCTTGGGAGTGGATTGCCAGGCCCTTCTCCCATTTTTGCGGTGCTGGGAATTGAGCTTGGGACCTCAGAGACTGCAGCACAGCGCTTTACCAACTGAGCTAAATCGCAGACCCAATATTGGTATAGTTATTTCAAATATTTTATACAGGTGTTGAGTATTAGGATAAGGCAAATAAGTAACTGAGTAATTATGCAGAAGTTGTAAAGAGGTGAGTCATCAATCCTAACATTTACACCTAACAACAGAGTTCAAACTACATAAAACAGAAAGAAATAGAACTAAAAGGAGAAAGTGTAAAAACAAAATCTGTTATAGTTGGTCATTTTCATATCCTTCATTCAATGACAGAACAAATAGGCAGAAAATCAAGGACACAGAACATTTGAACAACACTGTAAACTAATTTGATAAAATTGACATTGAGAGCTAGGCGTGGTGATGCATTCCTGTAATCCTAGCACTTGAGAGACTGAGGCAGAAGGATCATGAGTTCAAGGTTAGCCCAGATTACATAGGAATTTAAGGCCATCCTGAGCTACATAGTGAGACTTTGTCTCAAAAAAAAATTTTAACATTGATTGAATACTCTAACAATAACATAGTATATATTATTTTCAAGTACATCAGAACATTTACAAAGATCCATATCCAGGGTCATAAAACAAGGACAGAATATTTAAAATAATTCACCAGGTGTAGTGGCCCATGCCTGTAATCCCAGTACTTCAGGAAGCTGAGGCAGGAGATCATGTGTTTGACACAGCCTGGGTACACAGAGAGTCCCAGGCCAGTATAAGCTACATAGTGAGACCCTGTCTCAAAAAAAAAAAAAATTAACTGCTGGACACAGTGGTGCACACTGGTAACCTCAGTGACTCAGGAGGCTGAGGCAGGAAGATCACAAGTTCAAGGCCAGAGCTAGCCTGTGTAATTTAGCAAGACCCTGATTCAAAAATCAAAAATAAAAAACAAAATAAAAATAAAAAAAATAAAAAATAAAAAATAAAGTGGTAGAGCACTTGCAAAGTATGTGCAAAGCTCTGAGTTCAACTCCCAAGAACAACAAAACAGAACACAAACAAACAATAAAACAATAAAACACAATAAAACAATAAAACAATAAAACAATAAAAAATTATAAGAATTCATAGGAATTTAATTGGAAATCCATAACCAAAAGATATCTGGAAGTTCTTCAAATATTTAGAATCTATGTTACATAATTCTAAATAACCTGTAGATCAGGGAGGAAATTAGAAAGTATTTTGAACTGAAGAAAAAGGAAAACTCAATAAATTTGTAGGAGGTAGCCAAAGCAGTATTTATAGGAAAAGTTATAGCACTAAAAATGCCTTTATTAGAAAAAAAGAAAGATGGCAAATCAATTATTTCAGCTTACATCTTTTTTCTTTCATTCTTTTCTTTCTTTCTTTTTTGCCACAGGATCTGACTATGTAGCCTAGGCTGACCTTAGCCTCCCAAGTGCTGGTATTACAGGCATGCATAACCACACCTGGTGCAGCTTCTATCTTAAGAAACTATAAAAAGAAGAGAAAATTAAAACCAAATATAAAAGAAAGGAGAAATGTAGCCACATATCACATAACATTTTTTCAGTCAATGACAGATTATATATACAAGGGTGATCCCCTAAGTTTAACAGAGGTAAAAATTTCCTATCACTCATTGATGCCATAGCAGTCATAATGTCACAGTACAATGCATTACTTACATGTTTGTGGTGATGCTGGTGTGTAAACAAACCTACTGCACTGTCCAAACAAAGTCCACACTTTGCATTTGATTAACTGATATGTATCTTTTAAGTCTGGCTCTCCCTCTGTCTGTCTCTCTTGCTCTCTGTCTTTTCTTTATAGTACTGGGAGGTTGAACCCAGAGCTCACTCCCAGCCCCTTTTTTAATTTTGAGACAGGGTCATGCTAGGTTGCACAGGCTGCCTCTGGCCTCAGTTCTTGGTTCTGCTTGTTTGGAGATCCCTGATTAGTATGCTGGGGGAAAGTGCTTACAAAACACATATCCAACAAAAGAACTATATCTAGAATGTACCAAAAAACTCTTACGACTCAATAATTTTAAAGGACAAAGGCCAGACACGGTGGCATACACCTGTACTCCCAGCACTTGGGAAGCTGAGACAGGAGGATCACAAGTCTGAGGTCAGCCTGGGCTATACAGTGAGAATGAGACTAGCCTGGACTACATAGCAAGACCCTGTCAAAAGAAAAAAAAATTGGCCAAAGATTTGAATAGACACTTCACCAAAGAAGATACATGAATATCTAATAAAACATGAAAAACTACTCAACATTGTTAATCCAGTTCACTGTACATCAACCATAACTAAAAACCAGAGCTATAAAATTTAAAATAATTGGTTACCATGTACGGTGGCATACACCTATGATCCCAGCTCTTGGAAGGCAGAGGCAGGAGGATCATGAATCCCAGGCCATCCTGGGCTACATTATGAAACTCTGTCTCAAAAATGACAACAAAACCCTAATTTGTAATCTTCAGAAATTGTTAAAGCATCATTTTGTTGCTATAAGATTGATAAAGAAAGAAAATTTTAAAAATTATCCATTGTTCTCTATGTGAAGAAACATTTTTGCCCCTGGCAGCACTGGGGATTTGAACCCAGGACCTTTCACTTAGCTCAGCAAGTACCCCACCACTGACTTACATCCCCAGCCCTCAGTGTTTTCTATGTGAATTATTCAGGAAAACTAAAAAGATCTGGGATGTAGCTCAGTGGTAGAACACTTGCCTAGCATATTCAAAATACAATCCCCAGTCCAAAAATAAAAAACACACCTAAATTGTTGATGTGAGAAAATGTTTTTTAGAACCAGTCACAAGTGCAGAAAGAACAATAGAATTAGAAAACAATCATTTTGTGATCCTCCATAAAAATAATAGATCTAGCCCAGCATGATGGCGTACACCTGTAATCCCAGCGGCTCAGGAGGTGTTAACAGGAGGATCACAAATTCAAGACCAGAGGCAGTCTGCATAATTTGGCAAGACCCTGTCTCAAAAAAGTAAAAAAAAAAAAAAAAAAAAAAAAAAAAAAAAAAAAAAAAAAAATGGGCTGGGGATGCAGCTCAGTGGTCCAGCACTTGCAAAGCACACAAGCGCGAGGCCCTGGGTTCAACGCTCAATACCACAAAAAAATAAAATAAAATAATAGATCTAGACAAAGATCATCAGTGGCTGCTGGAACCATAATGTTCAAAGCTGATAAAGAATTCTCTAATGGCTAAATTAGGTTGACCACATCCAATATTATCAATCAAATTTAACATCAGTGAGGAATAAGACATTTTGTACTTTCTGTGGTGGTATAGTACTGCACAGTACTGCTGGGAATATATATTATGCAAGTAAAGAAAACTGAATGTTACATATATCTAACTGTTATGGGAGATGGAAGAACATGTTAAAGAACACTTTAAGGGGCCAAGCGCAGTGGTGCACAACTGTAATGCAAGCAATTTGGGAGGTGGAGGCAGGAGGATCACAGGTTTGAGGCCAGAGGTGGCTTGTATAACTTAGTGAGACCACATCTCAAGATAAAAAATAAAAAATGAGCTGGGGGTGCAGCCCAATGGCAGAGCATATGTAAAGTATGTATGAGGCCCTAGGCTCAACCCCTAAGTACTGAAGAAATACAAAAAAAAGAAAGAAAGAAAGAAAGAAAGAAAGAAAGAAAGAAAGAAAAGAAAAAGATGTCTTAAGGATACAATTAGACAATTTCTGTGGGAAATTCTACAGGTCAACAAATAAATGTCTTGAAAGAAGATAAGAAGGGAGAGAATTTGTATAGATTAAAAGAGGCTTGCTGGGCTCCATGGCCCATGCCTGTAATCCCAGTGACTCAGGAGGCTGAGGCAGAAGGATCAGAAGTTTGTGGCCAGAGGCAGCCTGTGCAACCTAGCATGACCCTGTCTCAAAATTAAAAAAGGGGCTGGGAGTGAGCTCTGGGTTCAACCTCCCAGTACTATAAAAAAAGACAGAGAGCAAGAGAGACAGACAGAGGGAGAGCCAAACTTAAAAGATACATATCAGTTAATCAAATGCAAAGTGTGGACTTTGTTTGGACTTTAACTTAAACATATCTTTCAGGGATAGGTTTGGAAATTTGAACACAGACTAGGTATAAATGAGGCTAAGGAATTACTCTTGTTCTTGTCAGGTGTAGTAATGATACTGTGGTTATGTGTTGTTATTTTTTTTAAAGATATGCCTGTTGGGTATATCTACTGCAATGTTTGGAAGAAAAACCCTATCTGGTATTTCTTTGACTACTGAAGGGATAGGGGTGATTATTATGGGAAGGAGATAAACAGTGATGGATATGTGGGGGTTCACTATGTTATTTTTACTTTTGTGTATGTTTGAAATTTTCCATAATAGAGAATTGGACTTTTGTTTTGTCAAACTTTAAATGGGCTTGCTCGTGTACATCACAGCCCTCTGGCTGTGTTTTGACCTGCTAAGAGTTCAGCAGGCGCCTCCTCTCCCTTTACCCATGCCACACACTCGACAACTGGAGGGAGTAGAGAGGTGCAATGAGTCAGGGCCCCTGACATGTCAGCCGGCCTCTACCTCTGTGCTGGTGATTAATGGACAGAGGCAGAGACTGTAGCAAACCAAAGACTGTGTGGACTTCCAAAAAGGGACAGCAAACATTCCATGGAGGAGTAAGGGCCCAATGGCTAGTCTTCTGAGTTTCCATTAGAAATAGAAACCTGGGCATTTCTGAGAAATTATTCATTTCTGTGAATTTTGCCCAGTATGTAGGCAAATAAATTTCTTTTAACATAAACACTTTGCAAGTCAGTGCTGGAAAGGCAAACAAAACCTGTCAGCATGCTAGATTTGTTCCACAGACTACTTACTATCTTATTACCCCTAACATCACACCATGTAATACATTACATGTTGTTAGGTGCCATCGAGTCCGTGTCCAACTCATAGCAACCCTATGTACAACAGGTGAAACAGTATTGTTAGTGCTTCTCTGTTATTCATAGGGTTTTCAATGGCTGATTGTTTTTTGGGACTGGGTTGCTGGGTTCTTCTCCCAAACCTACAGCACCTGATGTTCCCGGGCAGTCTCCCATCCAAGGACTAACCAGGTCCAACCCTGCTTAGTTTCCAAGATCTGATAAGATTGGACACCATAGTGGTACAGTTGCAGGTACGCATTACATACTGATGCATTAATGTGTTTGACTTTCTTAGCAGTCGGGTCACATTTTGGCCAAAACTGAGGTCACACAAATATAAAATCCCCAAATCTCTTACATGCAAAGAGCTGTCAAGCCAGGATCCCTACACATGGAACTCTGAACTGAATATATACTCACAATAATCTCTATCCAATTGCACCCTGTCATTTTCAGAAACATTTGCCTCTGGATTGGCTCTACTCTTCCTGCAAATGTTACTGAATCTGCACTCTTCTGGCTTTGTGTCACCCACAGCTTTGATGAGCCTGTCTTCCTCTACACCATCTACATAGCTGATGTCAGCCTGGGCTGCATCAGTCTTCTTTCCTCCTGGGGGCCTTGGGCTGTTCACCCATCAGGTCAAGCTTCCTTCTCAGTTTGTGTACCTTATATTTAGCTATCTTCCTCCTTGAAGCTACCATACATTGTACACAGGCCTAATCCACTAGTCTGCTGATAATAATGCCATAGTACTTTGTGATTTTATAAAGCATTTTCCCACAATTTTCTGGTTTGATTTTTATTATTCACCAGCACCATAAAAATCCCTACGAGCGTCATTAGAGGCTGTTGGACTACAAATCACCCACAGTGTGTTTGCTGCCCACCAATAATTTCCTAGTTTGGATCTCCAGACTAAAGAAGGAAAGGAAAATCAATTTAGCTTCCTTCCTTCACACCCCACCATCTTACCAGAGAAAGTTTCTGCAGTCACCACCATTCCAGCTGTAACCATGAGGGGCAGAAACAATCTATAAGCAAAAAAATATTCTAACCATAAGAGTTGTCAGAAAATGGAGCCAGGGGTGGTGGCACATGCCTATAATCCCAGCACTTGGAAGGCTAACGCAGGAGGATTAACACAAGTTTGGGGCCAGCATGGTCTACATATTGAGCTCCAGGCCAGCCTGAGCAACGCGTAGTGATCCTATCTCAAAAACAAAAACAAAAACAAACAAAAAACATAGTTTTCAGAAAATGAAATAGATTGCCTTGAAAGGAAATGAAGTTCTGTGGCTGGAAGTTTGCAAATAAGAGCTGCAGATTTTGATAAGGGGCTTTTCTGTGAAACTGAGAATGATCTTTTACTCACTTATGTTCATTCATGCAGGGAATCTGCTCAGTGCTCATCTCTCAGAAGAAAGTAGTTGGTTCCTAATGGTTAATGAGTGTGTTAGCTTTCCATCACTGTGACAAAGTACCTGAGAAAACTGTGATGACTAATTTTGATTGTCAATTTGATTGAACTAAAAATGCCCAGGGGATTAGTTGGGAGAAGGACCCGACAACCCACTCCCAAAAATTAATCCACCATTGAAAACCCTATGAATAGCTATGACAATGGTGTTTCTCCTGTTACCGTTAGGGTCGCTATGAGTCAGATACCAACTTGATGGGACCTAACAACAATAAAAGGGGATTAGTGAAGCACACCTCTGAATGTGTCTCTAATGATGTTTCCAGAGACAGATCATGAGGGCTCTGACCTAATGGATAGTTTAATCTCTTGATGGATTCGTAGTATGATGGTACTATTGGGAGGTGGTGAAAGGTAAGAGGTGGGGCTAATTGGAGGAAGTAGGTCACTGGGGGCATGTCTTTGGGGGCTATTTGTTGCCTTCCACTCTTCTTACATCCATTTTCTCTGTTTCCTGACCAGCTATGACATGAACTGCTCTGCTCCACTGGCTCTCCCAGTCATGGTGGACTGAACCCTAATGAAAACATGAGCCAAAACAAAACTTTCCTCTTTTAAGTTGTTTATGTCTGGTATTTTTTCATAGCAATGAGAAAAACTAATTAATACAAAAATCAACTTAAAGGAGAGAATTTATTCTGGCTCATGTTTCAGAGATTTTAGTCCATGATCACTGGCTTCCTTGATTTGGACCCATAGTAAGGCAAAACATCATGGTAGTGGAAGCATGGTAGCAGAGGAGGCTTCTTACCTCATGGTGGCACAGAGAGAGAGGAAAGGACCAGAGACAAGATATAGTCTGCGAGGGCACATCTCCAGTGACCTTCCTTCAACCAGAGCTCACCTCCTACACTTTCCACCACCTCCCAGTAGTCCATTCAATTATGACCCCATCCGTGGATTAATCCACTGAGGAGATCTGGACCCTCATGATCCAACCACTTCCCAAAATTCTGTCATCTGGCAACAAAGCCTTTAGCACACAGCCTTTTGGGGACATTTTTGATCCAAACTATAACAATGGTCAGAAACTTGCACTTGGCAAGTGTGATCATTTTTATGCTTTGTGCATTTTTAAGTTAACTCCCTCTTGATGTTTTCAGCAAATTTTCCTTTGAAAATGCCAATCTTTCCTCTTTCATTCAAAAATGAGAATAATTCATACAAGGGAATATTATTCAGTAATTAAAAATGAAATAGTGATATATTGTACAACATAGGTGAATCTTGAAAATGCTATGCTAAGTGGGAAAATCCAGTCACAAAAGACCACATGTTGTGGTTCCATTCTAGAAAGTCCAGAATAGGGAACACCATAGAGTTAGAAAGTAGATTAGTGGCTGCTTAAGACTGAGTGGGGACCGCTAAAAGTATGCGGGGCTTTTTTATGGGAGTTTTTCTCTTCTCTTCTCTTCTCTTTTCTTCTTTTCTTTCCTTGGCAGTACTGGGTGGTTGAGCCCAGACCCTTGCACATGCTAGCCAAGTGCTTTATCACTAAGCCATATCCCCAGCCCCTTTTTGATTTTGAGACAGGTCTCACTAAGTTACTGAGGCTGCCTTCAGCTTCCAACTTGGGATCCTCTTGCCTCAGCCTCCCAAATGCCTGGGATTATGGGTGTGTACTACTGCACCTAGTTACGGGTTTCTTCTGGAGGTAATAGAGATATTCAAAAATTGACTGTGGTGGTGGTTGCACCTAGCTGTGAATACACTAAAATCCACTGAATTGTACACTTTTTTTCATTTCTTTTGGTGATGCTGGGGAATCAATCCTAGGGTCTACTCAGGCATACTAAGCAAATAGTTT
>VMDO01033973.1:0-17437 GCA_007922755.1 Pedetes capensis | reverse complement strand
GTGTGTGTGTGTGTGTGTGTGTGTGTGTGTGAGAGAGAGAGAGAGAGAGAGAGAGAGAGAGAGAGAGAGAGATAGATATTAGGGGTTTGCATCCAGGACCTCACACATATTTTGCAAGTGCTTGACCACTGAGGTGCACCCTTAGCTCTCTTTTATTGATATTTTATCTTGAGATGGAGTCTTGCAAAATTATGTGGCTGTCTCTGGCCTTGAACTTGCTATCTTCCTGCCTCCAACTCTGGAGTCACTGGGGTTACAAGTTTGTACCACAGTGTCTGGCTGTTCCTTGCTTTTCAATGTTTCCTTAGGTGAATGAGAGATTGGCACTTCCTAGTCTGCCATTTTGTTGATGTCATTCCTCCATTCATCATACCTTTATTGCAGGTGCATTTGGCACTGTGCCTTAGCCTTAGGACTTTCTCTAATTTGAACAAATCTAGGGGAGGTAGGTGAAAAGCCAAGCAGTGAGAAGAACAGGGACATGGTATCCTGATTTGGGAATGGTGATCAACAGAGGGAGTGGAGGAAGGAAAGCCTCTGGGAAAATTGAATAATAGTACTAACTGTGAATTCAGACTGCTTAGGTTCAGTCCTAGCTCTTTCACTTGTGAGCTGTGAAGCTTTGAGCAATTTCCTGAGCTTTTCTTTGCCTCAGTTTTTTCATGTATAAAATGGGGGAAGCCCCACAATATCTGACCTATACTTCCAAAAATCCAAAAACTTTGACAACTCATAAATAATTTGGTGTTAATATTTGAACTGTTTAGAGTCTATATCCTGTTTAATTTTAATATTTATAAATTTTGCTACAGAAATATTAATATGTTTAGTTATGGAACTTCCTGGGAGATGTTTCAGAATACTTGGCATCTTTGCCTTCTAAAAATATGAAAATTGTTGAATTATAAAACATATCTGCTTTCTGGGGTTTTCATTAAGGGATTATGGGCCTGCATTACATATATTATATTGTTTTTTAAAAATGATTAAATGAGAACGTGAAAAGGACTTGAAGCAGCATTTGGTCCATGGTAAAAGATCAAGGTATAGTAATTCTTGTTATAATTTTGGTAAGATTATACAGGACATTTATTATTAATTTAGGGGATTTAGATTTTATATCTAAGTAACTATTGAAGGTTTCTGAAAAAGAAAGTAGTTAACCATTTTTTATTGGTAATTTTAATGTATACATTAATATGATTCATTCTGACATGCTTTTCATTGTGACACTTCCATATATGCATTGTGTTGTACATTATATATATAAGCTCCCCCTTACCCTCTTGTGTGCTTCCTTCCCCTGTCCCAACCCCCACCAAAGGCTTATCTTCCATTTGCTTGTCTTTTTATGGTAATATTTTTCTATATATCCTTGGGTTCCAGTTCTGTTTAAGATAGAAACTTTTTCTGTAGTGAATTTTCTTTTCACATTGCTAGAACTATTACACGAATTTTCTAGTCCATCTATAATAATACCATTCTTAGCTTTCTTTTGGGGGCTGGGATTTAGCTCAGTTGGTAGATCACTGCGCTGCAGTCTCTGAGGTCCCGAGTTCAATTCCCAGCACCGCATAAATGGGAGAAGGGCCTGGCAATCCACTCCCAACACAATCCCGAAACAGTCAGCCATTGAAAAACCTATGAAGGTCGCTATGAGTCGGATACCAACTCGACGGCACCTAACAACAACAACAACAAGCTTTCTTTTTACTATGTTCCGACCTCTGCATAGGGTGTTTTCCTTCTTGTTTTTTTGATTCAGCTCCCACATATGAGTGAGAACATGTGGTATTTCTCTTTCTGAGCTTGGGTTCATTCACTTAAAATAATTTTCTCCAATTCCATCCATTTTGCTACAAATGTCATTATTTCATTTTTTTATTTCCTGTTACATTTGCCTGTTATAAATATCTTCTCCAGAGTTTTTATCATGAAAAGGTGTTGCACTTTGTCGAAGGCCTTTTCAGCATCAACTGAGATGATCATGTGGTTTTTGTTTCAGTTTCTTGGTATGTTGGATTACATTATTTGATTTCCATATGTTGAACCAGCGTTGCATCTGTGGAATAAATTCCACTTGGTCATGGTGAATAATCTTTTTAATATGTTGCTGGATTCAGTTTGCCAGGATTTTGTTAAATATTTTTGCATCTTTATTCATAAGGGAGATGGGTCTATAATACTCTATCTTAGATGAATCTTTTCCTGGTTTAGGTATCAGGGTGATGGTAGATTTGTAGAATGAATTTGGGAGTGTTCCTTCCTTTCCTACTGTTTGGAATAAATTGAGGAAGACAGGTATTATGTCTTCTTTGAAATTTTGGTAAAATTCTGCTGTGAACCCATCAGGACCTGGGCTCTTCTTTGTTGGGAGACTTTTTATTACCTTTTCTATTTCTATATATGTAATGGGCTTGTTTAGGTCACTTATGTCTTCTGGGTTAGCTTTGGTAAGTCATATGTGCTAATAAATTTATCCATTTCTTCTGTATTGTCATATTTTTGGGAATACATTCACTCATAGTAATCCCTGATAATTTTCTGGATTTGATTGTACTTTCTGGTTACAAATGTATTTTCCTTCCTAATCCTTGCTGTGTTAGTTTTTTTCCTTTTTCTTTTCAATGAGATTGGCCAGAGGAGTGTCTATTTTATCAATCTTTTCAAACAACCAGCTCTTAGACTTATTATTTTTTTGAATTATCTTTTTAGATTATAATTGAGATATTTCTCCCTCCATTGTTGTAATTTCTTTTTGGATGCTCCTTTTAGGATGGATTTGTTGGATTTCTAGTGTCTTAAGGTGTGTCATTAGTTCATTTATTTGTCTTTTCTTTACCTTATTGAGGAAGGCACTGAATGCTATAAACTTCCCTCTTAAAACTCCCTTTGCTGTATCCCATATGTTTTGGTAGGATGTGTTTTCATCATCATTTGATTGCAAGAATTATTTTAAATTCCACTTTGATTTCATCAACAACCCATTGATTATTCAGCAGTGTATTATTTAGTCTCCCTGCATTTATAAAATTTCTGGAATTATTTTTGCCCTTGGGCTCCAATTTTATTCCATTATTATCTGATAAGGAACAGGGGATAATTTCTACTTTTTTGTATTTGTTGAGGGACTTCTTATGGACTAGCTATGATCTTTCTCAGAAAACGTTCCATGTTGAGCTGAGAAGAATGTGTAATCCTCATCGTGTGGATGAAATATTCTGTATGTATCTGTTAGATCCAACTGGTTTAGGGTGGAGATTAGATTCAATGTTTCTCTATTGATTTTTCATTTTGATGAGCTCTCTCTTAACAAAAGTGGGGTATTGACCTCTCCCATTATTATTGATTCTGGTCGAAAAAAGTTATTTATATTACATAAAGTTTGTTTTATAAAGCTAGGTGCACCAGTCTTTGGGGCATAAATATTTAGGAGCGTAATTGGTTTCTGATTGAGTATTCCTTTTAATAATATGTAGTGTCCTTCTTTGTCCCTTCTAATTAGTTTTGGATTGAAAGTTAATCTATCTGATATTAGAATTGCAACACCTGCTTTTTTTGTCGGCTCCGCTTGTTATATTGTTTTCCAGCCCTTAATTCTCAGTCTGTTGCAGGCTTTGTAAGTTAGATGCATTTCTTGAATACTACGTATTGAAGGTTTATGTTTTTTCATCCAATTAGCCAGTCTCTGTCTCCTAATTGGTGAATTAAGACCATTTACATTAATAGTGATTATTGAGTAGTATCTATTGTTATGCATCCAAACATTACATGCTACTGGTTTATGAATTATAGTTGCATTGTTCCTTTCTTGGATTGCATTAATCTCAGCTAACCAAGTCTTTGGTTCCTATATAGGGTTGTCTTATCTCTCTTGGATGTGGTAATTGATTAATAATCCTCTGTAGGGCTGGTTTAGTGGTTGCAAATCGTTTGAGTGTGTCAATATCATGGGATGTCTTATACTCCTCTTCTATTTTCAAAGATAATTTTGCTGGATGTAGTATTCTTGGTTGGAGATTGTTCTTTTTTAGGATGTGAATTACCTACGTCCAAGCCTTTCTAGCTTTCAGTGTTGATATGGAGAAGTCTGAAGTAATTTTACTAGGTTTTCCTTTAAATTTAATTTGGCATTTCTGCCTGGCTGCTTTCAGGATAGCCTCCCTAGTTTCTAAAGAAAGCAATCGAGCTATGATATGTCTTGGGGATGACTACTCTGCATGGGGTCCTGAATGTTTCAGTTGCATATGTATCCATATCCTGGATTATCTCTGGGAAATTTTCCTTGAGGATATCATATACTAGATTTTCTAAAACTCTGGTGGATCTTTCCTCTCCTTTAGGGACACCATGAATTCTTAAGTTTCATTTTTTCATTCTGTCTGAGGATTCCTGGAAATCTTTTTTTTAAAATTCCTTCATAGTTGTTTCCAGTTATGACTGTATGTATTTAAATTCTTGGATGGTGCCTTCAGAATCGGAGATCCTTAGTTAAGATTCATTCAATCTTGATGAAAAGGATTCTTTTGCAGTATTTAATTTGCAGTATTTTAATTTTAAAATTAAAATTAAAATTGCAATTTTAATTTGCAGTATTTAATTCTCTTAGATTAGTTTGCATGATCGTTGCTTAATTTTTCCTAATCATTTCTAGCTGGAAAGATAGAATAGATTCCAGGTGAGATACCTTCTTTTCAAAGATTTCAAGGGTACTAGTGTTATATGTTTTGATTTCTCTTAGCATATTTATAACCATAACTCTGAATTCCAATTCAGAGATCTCTAGGAGTTGAGAGTCATTGGAGGAATTTGTTGGGGGGTTTTGGTCTGTGGGGTCTTCAGATCCAGCCTGCCCCTTTGTGTTTCTTGTAGGTTTGTTTGCCCATAATAAAGTTCAGGAAATAGACTTTGTCTCTCCTAAGTGTGCAGAACTTTTTCCTCTGTTATTCCTTTGGTGGTGATGAATCTCTGGCGCTTTGTTTTCCCTCCTCAGCCCCATATTTTATAGCTTGAGAATCCTAGACAAGGATCCGTTGCAGACTCTAAATTTTATTCTGTTCCATTCAGATTCCCTCTTGTCCCTGAAATCCCAGACACTAGGTTGTCTACTGGGTGTTATGTGCTTCCTCAGTTGTCTAGTCTGTGGGGCCCTTAATCTAGTTCAGTAGCCATACTCAACTTTTAAAATGGCCTTAGTTGTTAGTCACATCTTGTAGGTTCAGTGGACCTTCAGTTTGTGGCACTCTTATCTTCGTCCTGTACTCTCCACTCCTCACTTTCCCATTCTCCGGTTCACTATTCCAAAGGGGCCGGGGGCTAGGGAGGCAATAGATTCTGCTTTTCTTCTGGGGGGTTAGAAGGGGAAGGATATGGTGACAGAAGAGGGGGAAAGAGGAGAGAGAACAGAGACTAATTGAAATTAAAGTCAAAATTAAAATTAAAGTTAAAATTTAAGGATAAAATAATTAACTAAAACAAAAACACATATATAGTATAAGAAAAAGAGGAGAATAGAAAAAAAGAAGAGAATAAAAGAAAGAGAGAAAAAACACAAAAAACACATATGCGTACACACTCCCACACTAAAAAAATAAAACAAGAAAAAATTAGAATAATAATAATAAAGAAAAATTTTAAAATTAAAAAAACAGTACACTCACACAAAAAAACACTTGTATGCTCTCACAAGTGGTATCTGAACTATGAAGACAGTAAGGATGAAGTGAACACTACAGAACTCAGGCTGGCAGTGATTTTCACACAAATTGTGGCTGCATTAAATCTTATGAAAAGGGGTTATCTCTCTTCCTTCATGCTGGTGACTGTGCTGCAGGAAAGGAGCTATTACTTGTCAGCTTTTTGTTGTTGTTGTTGTTCTTGTTAGAAGCAGCCTTCATTAAGGGGCGGAGTTTCTGTGAAGCTTCCCTCTGCCAAGTGAATATGGCGGGTAGCCCCACAATGCCCTGGATTTAAGTGGGACACTGAGTGCCCATAGAGTCTGTCCCCTGAAATATTCTATCTCTATTGTAATGTTAGAGAGGCAGGGGAACCTGTGGGGGCCTTCCTTGAGTTCTCCCTGTTCCACAGAGTTTGGGTACCAATTTCCCAAATCTGAGATCTCTGCCCCAAAGCCTACAGCATGGAAGGAATATGGCTGTTATTGTTGTTGATGTTGGTAGGTGCCATCGAGTCATGTCCGACTCATAGAGACCCTCATAGGGTTTCCAATGGCTGACTGTTTCAGGATTGCCTCGGGAGTGGATTGCCACAGTCTTCTTCCACTTTTGTGGTGCTGGGAATCGAACCCAGGACCTCAGAGGCTACAGAGCGGCGCTCTACCAACTGAGCTAAATCTCAGCCCCTATTGCTGTTATAGTGGGTCTTTTTAATGCAGAGCTTTCCTTCCACTTGGGAGTCCACTTGGGAGATTCAAATCCCATTGTGGTCTCGCCACTACCCTCCTCCCCCCTGTAATGGGTGGGATGATATCCGACCAACCCCAGTGAATGTGCAGCAAGTCTGGCCATGTGTGGTGGTCCTGCTCGAAACTGCCCTAGGACAAAGTGCACCACTGGGCGCTGTTTGCAGTACCCTGGGTGCACTTTGCCAGCATGGGACTCAGTTGCCTCCACAGACCCCAGCAGACTCCACAGTGCAGTGGGAAGACAGTGAATCGCCTCCATTGGATCTGGGGTCCAGGTGCACGTGTACCCCTGTGTCTGTGAAAATCGTGCCTGCACAACTGCCCCACCACAACAGGAGGGAGGGAGCTGCACCACAGCTCTGGGCATGCTCTGCTGGTGCACGTTCCCTAGCCCCTTCTGTGTTCACTCCCCGCACCCACTTTGGGATGGATGGGATGATAAGGTATCACCTCTGGTGGATCTGATGCCTACACTCCTGCATGAGGATCCTGCACCAGCCAAGAGACCCCAGCTGCACAGCGGGCACTGCTAGGGATGGCGACTCTGTGTGCCACCTCATGTTGACTCACCCAGAGCTTGCAGTCTGTGTCCCATGGGCAGGGTGTTGACGTGATGTGAAGGCTATATTCTGTGTTGCGTCCAGGTACCCATGGGTGTGTGCATGAAGTCTTCTCTGAGTCTCTGGGATCTGATCGGCCATCTGCGAAATGGCGACTCAGCTGCTGTCCTTTGTGTAATTCCTCCAGACCCAGATTCGTGATTTTGATGCTCCTCCTGTTCCCTCCACTGTCTCCCAATCTAAACTATCACTGTTTCTATCTAGTCAATGTGAGCTCCAAACCAATAATCAAGGCTTCCCTCTACTTCGGGACAGAAGGCATGCACTATCTGTCTGCCACCTTCTTCGAGTCCAGTAGTATAGGCTGGGGTTTGTTTGACTTAGTTGGTAGAGTGCCACTCTGCTCTCTGAAGCCCTGGTTTCAATACCCAGCACCAAAAAAGTGGGAGAAGGATGTCGCAATCCATCCCTGAAGCAATCCTGAAATAACCAGCCATTAAAAACCCTATGAACAACAGAGAAACACTGACATAGTGCTGGGCATGGCACAGTATCAGGGAGTGTTTTGTTTTGTTGTATGTAGGATCACTATGAGTTGGACCCTACTCGATGGCACCTAACAACAAAATGGTCATGTGAATGATACTTGATGGGCGTTGGGTAATGGTTGAGGCTCAGACATGAGGCAAGCATTTTGTAATAATAGTAGTTTAAATGAGAAATGATGAATATCTCAATTAGGATAATAGCAGTAAGGATAAAGAGAAAGGAATGGGAATATGCAAAATTTCATGATGTGGGAGATGAGAGAGAGGGGGCAGCAGAAGATGAATGGCATTTCTAGTTTCAGGGACAGTGTTAATGACACTGCTAAAAGTGCTTCTTGTCTCCTTTACTCCTCTTTTTATACAATGGGGAAAATGAAACCTAGAGCAAAGACTTGTCTGAGGATACACAATGAATTAGGAGCAGAATGAAGCCTAAAACCAAAGTCTCTTACCTCTTGCTCTGTCTGTATTCATATTCCTTTATTGTATGAGAGCATTTGAAATGTTGGAAAAATCCTGGCTCAGTGTTATAGCTCCTGTGTTGACTCTGTGGGGTGGTACTGGCACTCCTTAAGCTCCCCATTCATATTCTTCTACCTACTTGGTGCTCCTTTGTCCCTCAAGAACTGTTAATCACTTCCTGAACCTTAATAAACACGTGTCATAGATCTTTTTTTGCTCCTTATTGTGGGGACAGCAAAGGTTCTCCCATCCTGCTACCCCTTAACACTCCCTCACTTCCTCAGGAAATTTTACCCCTATGTCCTTTATTCCCTTAGCTTATATTAAGGAAAGGATCAGAATTCGCCATTTTCTTCTCAGGGTGAAAGCCAGGCAGGGGTCCTTTAACTGGGAATATTTTAAGGTGGCTCTTTCATTGTTAAAGAGAATGCCAAATTCAGTGGAGCAAAAGATATTTCAGATCTCACAAACAGGCCAGGAAAGGACTTGGGTATTGGAGGAGAGGGGGCAGGTAATTCTTAGGCACTGACATTTTATCTCATGGAAAGGGGAGAGCACCCTGTTATTGTCAGAAAGGCAACTATTGTGAACTATTAAAGGTGTTTGAAGAAGTAAGTGATGCACTCCTGTCTTTGTTTTATACAGGTGACCCTGATGACTAGGAAGGAGGAAAGGGAAGCTCTTAATTCCTCTGGTGAACCTTGAAAAAATCATTTCATAAATAATATAATAACATAATTTTAGGACATATATTACAAACGTTTGTTGGCTTTTGCCTTTGTAACTCTCTTGTGAGGTAGAGAAGGCCAAATGCTATTTTGATTTTTTTCTCTTTCAGTTTCAGAGGAAACAAAACACAGAATAGCTGACTGCCCTGCTAGGGAGTCCAATAGAAAATTAGAGGTGGGGGGAGAGTTGAGATTAGGCTTCAAATTTTTCAATGTGGGTCAGCTTAATATTTTGAATGCCTCTGGATGCTAAAATGGTTCTATGGTTCAACCCTATCCCTCCCTCGGACTCTATCAATAAGCTAACTTAAATGTGTCTCTAGATTCATGAGGGGGAAGTTCTAGGGTTGATGTTGCTAGCCATTAGCTGAGAAGAAAAGGGAGGATAGCACTGATCTCCTAGCTGAGAAACTACCTTGAAAACTATTTTTACTTCAACCCTTTGAATGAGATGGTTTTCAGGGCTACTTCACTGAAAAGTACTTCCCTGGGTCTAGTCTACCTGGTACAAACCTCACTTTTCTTGGCCATATGGATTTAAAATACTATGCTCCATGAAGGGCTTATATTATGGAGGGAGGTGGGATTCTCTCATTCATTCATCAAATATTGATTGAGTGCTTACTACATAGCACTGTTCTAGGGACTGGGGACAGCAGTAAAAAAAAAAACAAAAAAACTGCCTCACAGAGTTCATTACTTGGTTCCCAGTGAGATTGGCTGTCATTGGTTTCTTGCTGGCTGGTGCTGAAGCACTTTCACTACAGGCCACACCTATCTGAACAAATAGATTAATAATCCCTTTCCATATTGAATTTTTTTTTTATTGTGGTACTGGGGGTTGAACCTAGGGCCTTATGCTTGCATGCTTTGCAAGTGCTGGACCACTGAGATGTACCCTCAGCCTGTTTTTTTTCTTTTTGAGACAGGGTCTTGCTAAATTACAACAACTGCCTCTGGTCTCGAACTTGTGATCCTCCTGCCTCTGCCTTCCAAGTCATCGGGATTACAGGCATGTGCCACTGCACCCGGCTCCCATATAGAATTCTTAAGAAAACCAAAACCAAACCAATAATACAGGAAGGAAAAAATGAGTCCAGAAATCCGTTTAGCAGAACCACAGCCAGATTTTCATCACATTCATGTTATTTTTTCAATTTAATTATTTTAATTTTACATATAAAAATTCTTTGGGAGAAGGACCTGGCAACCCCCTCCCAAAAATCAATCTGCCATTGAAAACCCTATGAACAGCAGAGAAGCACTGACAATAGTGTTTCCCCTGTTGTACAGAGGGTCGCTATGAGTCGGATACCAACTCAATGGCACCTAATAACAACAACATAAAAATTCTTAAACATACAAAAATTAGAAAGAATAGAACACTAAACATTCATATGGCCACCATCTAGACCTAATAAACCTAACTCTTGGCCATACTTGCCTCATTTGTATTTTTCTGATATATTATAAAGTAAATTATAAGAATTATGACATTACACATCTACATGCTATACAATGCATCTTTTGTTTAATTTTATTTTTCTTTTTAATTATCACATAATAAGTGTAAATATTTATGGAGCATGGTGTGATATTTTAATACATGTATAGTGTACTGTCCAAATCAGGTAGCCAGCATTTCCATTTCCTTATCATTTCTTCATGCTTGGAGCCTTTGAACTCTTCTCCTCTAGTTCTTCATAAAATATATAAGTTACTATCAACTACAGTGACTTCACTGTGTAGTTGTTGCTGTTAGGTGCCGCTGAGTCGGGTTTGATTCATACTGACCCTATGTACAACAGAATGAAACACCCCCTAATTCTGTGCCAGGTGCACAGTCTTATTTATGTTTGAGCTCATTGTTGCAGACATTGTGTCAATCCATCTTGTTGAGGGTTTTTCTTTTTTTCATTGACCTTCCAGTCTCCCAAACATGATGTCCTTCTCCAGAGACTGGTCCCTCCTGACTACATAAAATATATAAGTTATTATCAACTACAGTGACTTTGCTGTGTAGTTGTTGCTGTTAGGCACCACTGAGTCGGGTTTGATTCATACTGACCCTATGTACAACAGAATGTCCCAAATATGTACAATGCAGTCTAGACGTCCTTACTTCCAAGAAGTGCTGTGATTGCACTTCTTCTAGGAAAGATCTGTTGGTTATTTTGGCAGTCCATGGTATATTCAATATTTATCTCTAGCACCATAATTCAAAAACATGAATTATTCTTCTGTCTCCCTTATTTATTGTACAGCATTCACAACCATATAATGTAAATGAAAATACCATGGAATGAGTCAGGTACACCTTCATCTTCAGCATGACATCTTTACTTTTCAGTACTTTAAAAAGGTCTTTTGCCACAGCTTTTCCCAACGCAGTGTGTCTTTTGATTTCTTGACTGCTGCTTCCACAGGTATTGATTGTAAAACCAAGTGAAGCAAAATCATGGACAACCTCAATCTTTTCTCCATTTATGATGAAGTTACACACTTGTAAGGAGTTTTGTTTTCTTGATGTTGAGGAGTACTCCATACTAAAGGCTGTGTTCATTGATCTTCATCAATAAATGCTTCAAATCTCCTTCAGTTTCAGCAAGCAGAGTTGTGTTGTTTGCATAATACAGGTTATCAATGAGTCTTCCTCCAATCCAGATGCCACATTCTTCTTCATAAAGTCCAGCTTCTCAGATTATTTGCTCAGCATAGAGATTAAATAGATATAGTGAAAGGATACAGCCCTGATGCACACCTTTCTTGATGTTAACCTATGTGGTGTTTCCTTGCTCCATTTAAACTACTGCCTCCTGTTCCAGATTCCACATGAGTACAATTAGGTGCTCTGGTATTCCCTTTCTTTGCAGTGTTATCCATAACTTGTTATGATCCACACAGTCAAATGCCTTTGCATAGGTGATAAAACATAGATAGATACCTTTCTGGCATTCTCTGCTTTCAGCCAATATCCATCTAACATTAACAATGATGTCCTGGTTTCATCCTCTCTTCTGAATCTGGTTTGATTTTCCAGCAGTTTCTTTTCTATATACTGCTGCAGTTGCTTTTGAATGATCTTGAATAAAGTTTTGCTTGCATGTAATATTAATGATATTTTCCCATATTTTCCACATTCAGTTGGATCCTCTTTCTTGGAAATAGGCACATATGTGGATCTCTTCCAGTCAGTTAGCCAGGTAGCTCTTTTTCAAATCTCTTGACATAAACACATTAGCACTTCCAGTGCTGCATCTGTTTGTGGAAACATCTCTGTTGGTATTCCATCAATTTCTGGAGCCCTGTGTCTCATCAATTCCTACAAGGCATCTTCCACTTTGTCCTTCAATACTCTTGGTTCCTCATCATATGCAGCCTCTTGAAATGTCTTGTCATCCACCATTTCTTTTTTGTATAATGACTCTGTGTATTCTTTCCATCTTCCTTTGATTTTTCCTCTATTGTTTAACATTTTCCCTATAGAATCATTCACTATTGCCACTTGAGGCCTGATTTTTTTCTTTAATTCCATAAGCTTTAGAAAAATAGTTTGTTCTTCCCTTTTGGTTTTCTGTCTCCAGCTCTTTGCATATGTCATTAAAATATTTGATTTTGTCTTCTCAAGCTGACCTTTGAAATATTCTGTTTAGTTCCTTAACTTCATCATATCTTCCTTTTACTATAGTTGCTCAATGTTCAAGAGCAAATTTCAGAGTCTTTTTGACATATAATTTGGTCCTTTCTTTTTTTTCCTGTTTTAAATAACCTTTTGCTTTCCTTATGAATGATATCTTTGATGCCATGCCACAACTCATCTGGTCTTCCATCATTAGTGTCTAATGCATTAAACCTGTTATTGGGGTGGTCTCTGAACTGAAATGGGATATACTCAAGGTTATACTTTGGCTCTGATACACTTGTTCTAATTTTTTTCAGTTTCTATTTTAACCTGCATATGAGCAACCGATGGCCTGATCCACAATAATCACCTGGCCTTGTTCTGACATTTGATATTGAGCTTTTCCATGGTCTCTTTCAACAAATGTAGTCAATTTGGTTCCTATCTGTTCTATCTGCCTGCAACTGTACCCATGTGGTATCTGATCCCATCAGATCTTGGAAGCTGAGCAGGGTTGGGTCTGGTTAGTACTTGGATAGGAGACCGCCTGGGCACACCAGGTACTGCAGGCTTGGGAGAAGGACTCAGCAACCCACTCTCCATCAAAAAAACAATCAGCCCTTGAAAACTCTGAATAGCAAAGAAGCACTAACAATACTGTTTCGCCTGTTGTACATAATGTTTCTATGAGTCGGACACTGAGTTGACAATGGCACCTAACAACAACAACAATATTCCATCTGATGAAGACCATGTGCTAAGTCACCATTTATGTTGGTGAAAAAAAATGTATTTGCAATGAAATGCCTTCTTTGTTTCCAACTTTTGCATTATAGTCACCATTAATTATCAGTACATCCTGATTGCATGTTTGATCTATTTCAGATTGCAGAAGCTGGTAAAAATCTTCCCTATCTTCATTTGTGGTCTTACTGGTAGGTGCATAAACTTGAATAATACTCATATTAACTGGCATTCCTTTAGGAATATGGATATTCCTATTCCTATATATTCCATATATTCCTAATATATGGATATTATTCTGTCATTGATAGCATTGTACTTCAGGACAGATCTTGCAATGTCTTTTTTGATGATGAATGCAACTCCCTTTCTCTTAAATTTGTCATTCCCAGCATAGTAGACCATATGATTATCTGACTCAGAATGGCCCATATCAGTCCACTTTAGCTCACTGATACCTAGAATGTCAATGTTTATGTGGTCCATTTCCCTTTTATCAATTTCTAATTTTCCTAGACTCATAATACATACATTATCAATGGATGTTTACAGTTGTTTCTCCTTATTTTGAGTTGGCCACATCAGTAAATGAAAGTCCCTGGGGATTTACTCCATTTCTGTCATTAAGGTAGACAGTCATTGTATTTTGAGCAGGCAGCTCTTCCTCAGTAGTCTTTTGAGTACCTTCCAACCTGGAAGGCTCATTTTCTGGCACTCTATCTGACAATTTTTTTTTTTTTTTTTGCTATTCATAGAGTTTTCAATGGCTAATTGTTTCAAGAGTGGACTGCCAGGTACTACTCTCTAGTGTGTCTTAATGTGGAAGCTCAGCTAAAACCTGGATGACCCTGCTGGTATCTGTAATACTGGTAGCATAGCTATCAGCTTCATATAAACATGTAAGCCCCTACAGGATGGCAAACTGATAGGCATGTGGGGATTCTGTGCTGTAGAACACTAGAATTTATTCCTCCTATCTAACAGACTATATATCTTAACAAAAGACATTATCCTATATAGTCCTAGAGCCATTATTTATATCTATAAAGATGAACACTAATTCCTTATAATTTAGAACTGGTCTATATTCAGATGTCCTTGCTTTCTCACAAACTGTCTCTGATAGGTGGTTTATTCAAGCTTGTTTTCAATCAAGTCACTATTGTGTATTTGCTTGTTAGATCTCTTACATCTCTTAATTTGGGTCACTTCCTCCCACCAAAACACATACCATTTTTGTTATTGTTGAAGAGCTCAGGCAAGCTGTTCTGTAGCATATCCTACCTTCTGATCTTAATTTAGTTTTTTAATAGAAATATATTTAAATATTTCAACAATCAAATAATACAAAAGAGTCCCCTGAAATGCCCAGTCTCTTTTCCTTGAAGAAGTGTTTTCAGTCATTTTACTCATTTTGAATTTCTTTTTGGATCTCCTGGCATCAGCCTTGTCCACTGAGTCCATTCATAAAACTCTAGAAGCTCATAACACTTGACCAATGTAGCAAATTAATTTCAAGAAGAGTTTAGGTAAGTTTACAGGAGAGGAAAAATTCCTGATTACTAAGAAACACTTGAAATAATTAGTTAAGTTTCAAAGTCAAGTTATAGACTATTATAGATAATAATATATGGTTTATAATAAAAGCATAGGAAAATGTGCATATTGGTGCTTGTTTGTATTTTACAAATCCTTTAGAAAACTACTCCAGAAGATAAAAATGGTTATCTATTGGAGGGATTAGGAGATAGACTCTCAACTGTATACTTTTTAATATTTTTTAAGTTTAAAGATATGTTAATTAAATTCCTATTCATAAAATTACATTAACTAGCTAAAAATAAGGAATAAAATTAAAAATACACTTGGAGTTGCCAACCTATGAAGTTGATACTTATTCTGTGGTTCATTCATTCATCCATCTATCCAATATTTTTTCAGTACCAGGAGGTAGAATAGTATGAGTAACCTCATGTGCTCATGACCTAGATGCAAAAATTTTTCTGTGCAGTATATTTATTTTGTCAAATGTTTTACTGACATATTTAAATAAATATTATAGAATACGTCCTAAATATTTCAGTGTGCATCTACAAAAATTAAAAATGTCTCTAAAACCACAATACCACTGTCTTATCTATATACATGAACACTTTCAGTTCTTTAGTTTTTATTTATATGTAATTCACATACTATAAAATTCAGCCTTTTACAATGTACAATTCAGATGTTGTTAGTATATTCATAAAGTTATGCACCTATTACAACTGATTGCAGAAAACTCAAAGGAAACCTCATACTCACCCATTCTTTAGGAATCATTTCCCATTACCCTCTCTTCCAAGTCCCTGGCAATTATATCTATGGATTTGCCTATTTTGGACATTTCATAAAAATGGGATCATATAATATGTGCTCTGTGTGACTGATCTCTTTCACTTAGCATTTTAAAATTTCACTCATATCATAGCATGTATCTGTACTCCATTCCTTTTATGACTGTGCATTTTCATTGAATTTATATATCAGATTTTATCTATTCAACAGTTGATGGATATTTGGATGGTTTTCACTTTTTGCCTATTATGAGTAATGCTCCTATGAACATTTATGGTTAAGTTTTTGAGTGAATATACACTTTCATTTCTCTTGGCTAAATACTAAGGAGCAAAGTTGCTGAGTTATGTGAGAGCTCTATGCTTAACTTTTTGAGGAATTTTCTGAATGCTTTGCAAAGTGGCTATGCCTTTTTATGTGCTACCAGCAATGTGTGAGAGGTTCCAAGTTCTCCAAATCCTCACCAACACTTGTTATTTTCTGTCTTTTTGAATAATGATATCTTAGAGGATGTGACCCCCATATGTATGTCAGCTTGTCATGTTATGGGGACTTTTGTGGTGCTGTGATGCTGAAAGCTATGCCACCAGCACTTCAGATACCAGCAGGGTGTGGGTAGATTTCAGCTGAGCTTCCAGACTAAGACAGGCTAGGGAGAAGGGCCCAACAGCTCACTCCCAAAACAATTAGCCACTGAAAACTCTATGAATAGCAGAGAAGCACTGTTAAATATAGTGTTGGAAAATGAGCCCCCCAACCTGGAGGCATTCAAGAAACAACTAGGAAAGAGTTGCCTCCTCAAAGTAGAGTCAACCTTAATGATGGGAATGGTGTAAAGCCCCTGGGACCTCCTTTTGCTGATGTGGCATGACTCAAAATAAGAAGAAATATAGGGGTTGCAGCAATGGGCTAAAACATAAGAAGATTGTGTGCACAGAACAGTGTTGGGTAGTGTGTCTGTACTTAGTGTCACTATGAGTCAGGTCTGACTTGATGGCACCTAACAACAACAGAGAGTATGAAGTGATACCTTATTTTGGTTTTGATTTGCATTTCCTTGATGACTAATGATGTTCAACATCATTTCATGTGTGTATTGTTCATTTGTATACCTTTTTGGGAGAAATATCTCTTTAAATCATTTACCCATTTTCTAATTTGAGTTATTTTCTGTTTATTTTTTAATTGTCAAAGTTCTTTATGTATTTTGGATACTATGTGTATGTGTTATATGTTTTGTTGTTGTTAGGTGCTGTAGAGTCTGGTCCAACTCATAGCAACCATATATACAACAGAACAAAATACTCCCTGACACTGTGTCATGCCTGGTACTATGTCAGTGCATTTCTGCTATTCATAGTGTTTTCAGTGGCTGATTGTCTTGGGATTGCTTTGAGAGTAGATTACCACACCCTTCTCCCATTTTTGTGGTAGTGGGGATCAAGCCCAGGGCCTCTGAGAGCACAGAGCAGCACTTTACCAACTGAGCTAAACTCCAGCCACATGTGTTCTATACTTTGTTGTAACATAAAGTGTATTTTGTACTGTATGGTTGTAATGAAAAATGTTTGAAAGTCATTGCTATAAGGTATGAGTCCATGCTCCAATGACACTACAAGGAATGAATTAATGCTGACAAAGTCTTCATTCCTAGCCATTAGCACCTTCTCTCTTTCCCTCTCTCCTCTTCAGGAAGTGTCAACAGAGAAGAGAAAAGTAAACTGTTCATTGAAAGAATATAAATCTTCATGGACACAGGCTGTGAATCATGGACACAAAAGCTTCCAATTCCTCTTTTTTGTTCTTTTTTTATTGGAAATTTTTAATGTACACCTTAATATGATTCATTTTGACATGCTTTTCATTGTGACATTTCCATATATGCATTTTGATAAACATTATTCATACAGCTTACCCCTTACCCTCCCCTGTGCTTCCCCTCCTCCCACCCTTCCCATCTAAGTTTCCCATCTAAGTCTTCTCTATCTTTTACTTAGTAATATTTTTCTATA